>SKCR01006803.1:0-13527 GCA_019454045.1 Zanthoxylum bungeanum | reverse complement strand
GGAGTCCTCATCTGAAAGAATACCATACTCTTTCATGTACGTATGAAACTTACTGCTTAAGTATTTTCCATTACGGTTTTACCGTGGCGGAATAATACTATGGCCGATCTGTTTGTTTACTTCGTGTCGAAACTCTAAAGTTTCCGATCTGTGTTCTTCAAAAGAAACACATAACCACAACGTGATGTCACATCTGTTAAGGTCACGAAACATCCATGTTAACATCTAGCCTAGCTAGATATGGGCCCACTTACATCACCATGAATAGGGCCAACAGATCGGTGGCACTTTTACTATTACCAAGTAAATAGTATTTTAGGTATTTAACCTAATAAACTAGATTCGTAGACCTTATTTGAATAGTCAAATCAGTCCTAGTACCCACTCTTAAAAAGTGTGGATATACGAGTCTTCTTTAATTGTGTCCTAGACAACAATGCCACAAATAAGTCTCTATTGATCAAATCAATATGAGCTATTTATTTGTCATTTTATATGTTTGAGATTTTATTTATATTCAAAATATAAATTCTGTTATTTACATCCAATGTATTTATCTCAGTATCATCTTTATATATTGAAACACTTTAGTGTTCTAGAATATAAAGGTTTTATCCGCAATGGATTAAACACTGATATAGAGATAATGTCTCTAGATAAAACTAGTTACATTATAACATTTCCTAATTTAAGTACATACCCAAAGGGTAGTTCCTAAACTTAGGTATCTACGGTCGAAACAGCGACTTTCGTCCCGTTTCCAATTCGCAGAGTAATCTCGGCTTGAAGCCAGTATCCGGCTCACAGCGGATTCTGAACGTCAATACATATATTTTATGTACCACACTAAGTATTTAAAATTCAATTTCAATACTAGTAGTGAACATAACTTTGACAAATAATTTCTAAAGTTAGAGCCTCGCCCTTTCTTTAATTCCTTCGTGTCTTCCATATCCAAATGGTAGTCACTTTGGGATATGTCAATTATCCTTTTCAATATTTCACAAACCACTTGGGTTTTAGAATATCGAAATGATGTGCACCTTGTGCTACATGCCCAATTGCAAACTTTGACTTTCTCCACTAGAATAGTCAAAATCATTTCTTCAAGAATTATTAATTGCAATTTTAATACTTTTAAATCTAAAGATAGATTTATTATAAGTATATTAATTAAGCACTAAAGTCATCATCACATAAATCTTCCAAAGACTTTATGCTCTACTATTCGCTAATAATGGGCTTAGTCATAATAGTTATTTTATCAAATAAATTAACCTATTATTAATTCCCAATTGAAAATAAATCATTTAAAAACATTTAATCCAGGATTATATATTTAAATATTCAACCCTTTCAATTCTCTATCTTGATTTCAATAGTCCAACTATTTAATCAATTTTAATAAGGTACTATTTATATAAGATGACAATAATCCAATTATTTAATCAACTATAAATTTTAATATTGATTACTATAATCCATTTATAAAATCAACTATCATTTTAATTCAATTATATTGATTACTATAATCCAATTATAAAATCAACTATATATTGAATAAGTTGTATATAGTCCAACTATATATTTAAAAACAACATAAAATATTAGTCCAACTAATACTTTTGATGATACGACGAGTAAAATATAAATGAGCGTGTTTAGCGAGTAATTGAACGAATGTTGCAAATTCAATACTTGCCTCCCACTATTTTTCGTCGAGCCTCTAACCCTCTGTGGAGTACTCGGGAAACCGTGTTTCCTAGTGGGCTAGGATCCCATTAAATAACACACACCCTGACTTTGGCCAATAAAAAGCTGTATGCTATTTAACTAGGTAGATCTCACAGATCAATTGGATCTCATCCAATTCCTAGATCCGTTAGGTGGACATCCAAGTCCGAAACATATATACAATATATATGTCAATATATCCAATATATTTTCCTAACCCTATCCTCTGAATCATCTAGGCCATGGCTTTGGCCAAAAACAAACCTAATGATTCCAGTTAAGCGGGACCCATTGACGAGGAAAGTTTCGTAATCAATGTCATTGGACAAAAAGTGATCTGACTTTGGCCAATAAAAATCACGATTTGGACAAGACACCGATATCTAACAAAACTCTCATGACTCAAGTACATCCTAGATTGACAAAGGTCTTGACTTTGGTCAAAAACAAACCAATGCCAACTTCGGATCTTGAACAAGAATCATTCAATGGAAGGATATTTGCTTAATATATGTTGAGGGATTTTCGCATGCAAATTGGCTACCAATTTTAATTATCTTTGTTAAGGTCTCATCATCATACACCCTTAAACATGCATTCTAAATACATAATAAAGCGAGTATGAAATAAAATAATAACGATATGCGGATGGATACTTTACACATTGATCCTAGATCAAATCTCTCTCTTTCTCACTCAAGCTAGCACTTGTACTACTTCTACCCGTTACACTACACTTCTAAAGAAACCTCATATACATAGAGGGGAATAGGTGAGAAGAGAATACAAAGAGAAAGAAGGTGATAAGGCTGGACACGCAGGTCCAATTTAATAAATCAAATTTATTACAACAATTTCCAAAATTGCCCACCCGACTAATATCCATCCGATATACGTTATTCATTCAACACAACCATGTATTCACACATACAAGCATGCTATCAATCAATCTAATCAAATTAATTAATCTGATAATTAAGTGATCATCCAATGTTCAAACAACGATTTGATTTTTGTTCGAGTCAAACTCGTTTTTGCGAATAAGTACTCAAAGTACGAATTCATGAATTAAATTAAACTACATAATTAAATCCAATTTAACATGTATTTAATACTAATTCACTATTCAATTCCAAATTGAATATTGCACTTTATTTAATAAACCTTTTACGATTTAAATTCCAAATTCAATCGTGTCGGGACTCAAAGTCCGATTAACGTCCAACGTCAATTTAATTTAAGTCTAATGGGCTTCAATTAATTTCTTTAGGCATGGGCTTCGGCAACCAAAGCCCAATAGTGGGATCACCCAAAATGCCTTAGAAATCAATTTCGGCCCATTAGGCCCAATTAAACTTTAAAGGTTCATTAGTCGCAATTGGGCTTTATGGTTAAGGTTTTGGGCCCAATTGGATCCAATCCACTTGGCCTAAACCAAACTTGATAAATCAAGCCCAATAGCCCCAAATACAACAATTCAAGCCCAAATCCAATTTAAGCCTAAATAATTAAATTACACTAATCCAATTACGCAATTTAATTACCTAAAGTGCATTACATGATTAATCGACTAAATCATTTTTTAAAACAACACCAAATTAGTCCAATTAATCATACTTAATTCATTATTACATGTCAAACACACATAATGAAAAATCAAACCCATTTACATGCTTTCTAAGTCTCGGCCAAGGAAGGTATTTTGTCCGATTTGAATTCAATCCGATTAATTACACAATCGACAATGTATTAACTTCCCGAATGATTTCATACACATCCAATGTTCATAAAATCAAAATATACCAAGACATTAAGGGCATTATACATTCGGCCAACACATGGAATTTAGGGTTTATGTTCAATTCAAAGTACAATCCAATTGACATTAAATTAACATCATCCTACATGATTTTAACTCATCCAATGAATTAAAATCAACAAAATTCCAATGATTCAAAATCAATAATGTATTCGGCCAAGGCATATAATTTGGGGAAAATAATTCCAAATCATTTTTCATCAAATTAGTCCAACCAAAATGAATTTAAAACATGTTATAAGCATACTCAAACATCAATTCATTCAAATCATGCTCAACAAACATTTACCCAAATTTTAAGCCCTACAAATTTCATGCTTGCAACTTTAGCTCATGATGCCATTGTTGGTTTTCTATAAGGTCCCAAGATCAAACAAGACATGAAATTATGTGTGAACACATCAACGGAGGTAGCGGAATACTCACATTGATCGGTTGAGTCGATTTGGAGACGATTCAAGCCCAAAAACGCACTGCCTTTCACGCCCACTGCATGCAGTCCACTGCCCTGCAAAACAGAAAATTGGGTGAAGAAACGGAGCTCCAATCTTCGTCGGATGGATCCCGTCTCATGGGGGAACCTCCCTACCACCTTCGCAAGACTTGTAAGTGTGCTAGCACTTGATTTCTCACCATGAGAATCACTCTTGCTTCCCTTAAACTCACGCCCAAACTGGTTCAAAACCAGTGGGTTGTTGCCGTGAGAGAGATGAGAGAATGAGAGAAAGATGTGTAATGGTTTTGTTAATTCAAATGATTTACCAAAAATCAATTTATATTTTGCCATAATTCATTAAATTAATAATAAACTTATGACACAAATTCATGCAAAGGCTTAGAGTGTCAAACACTTCATTTCCATGCAATACCATTGAGTGCATTGTACACAATCTCCATGCAATGCATTAGAGTGTCAAATAAGCATAATATGACATGTGTCAAAGTTAATGCATATCTTGACATGTGTCATGTGGGCCCCACACGTTTCCCAATGAAAGTGGGCCCACGTGCACTCACGCGTTCGGGTTCGATATTTCCGAAATACCGAGCTTACGTCGCGACGTTAATTCAATCGAATTTAAATAAATAATTACGCCTGGCGAAATTATTATTTACGTCGCTAACGAATTAATTCTGAATTAACTCGTTTGCCCGAATTAAAATCTAATTTTAATTCCGCGTCGAAATCTAATTTCATTTAATATATCGAATATATTAATTCATCGATTAATTCCAAATTAATCGTTCTCTCTCTTTAGACGATATTTTATCCCGGATAAAATATCTCCGTTATTAATCCAAGATTAATTTTCTCTCTCTTCTATTATATCCCCAGATTATTCAAGAGTGCGAGTTGTGCGTCATCGGTGGATTATCGGGAAGCGACCCATGAGATCCCCGGATAATCTGGCAGTAAATACGGTCGTCGGTATCCGAATCACGTACGTACCAAGTACTACGTTCTACCGATTTACGAGACAAGGTCGACTCCTAGCAAAGCACCAAGTCTTCCCAGGTTCTCCTCGGACATATTCATCAAAGAATATCTAGATCTGTATCAAGCGTAGTATACAATTGTATTGTGCATATCGGCCCAGTATCGGATGGTCACGTGCTAGGGCTGGGGCTGGATAAGTGTCTGCCCCGTCCGAAACACATATCGGATGTCTGGTAACTAGTCTCTATAATCGGATATTCATGACCTGGTCATAATATCCCGATTGGATGCGCATCACTAAAAGAGCACTAATACCGTATCCTGCGTGACATCATCTCCATTATGACTGGAGTGATACTTCCGTCTCGACATCACATCCAATACACTACTACGACTCTCTGATAAACCCAGAAGTGGTGAACACAGAACCAGTTAAGATCCCCCACCACCAAAACCAAAGTTTACCGATTGTCGTAAGTATTAGCGATGTAAGTCTCAGGTTAAGACTATACACACCTACCTTGATTTCGGCCTCCCATAGACACCTAGTCATAATACCAATGGGATTCCGAAGGGTCTATCCAGAGCGAAGCTGTTTCCCGTACCATCGGTGAAACACGACCTCCTATCGCACTTGCACAAGTATCCAATACTTATATATATGAGAACTATGCCGTTGTGCCCTCACAACGCGCACAAGTGCAATACTAGCCTATTCCGCATTATCGATGTCCAGTCTCGATAATACTACGCTAGGGATATTTAATGATTAATCCTTCGTGGACTGATACTGTCTCATATCATCTCAATCCAGGAACTAATCATAGGGACCTCTCTTCATTTATATATCTATGGTGATCTAATCACAAATGACGAGAGTGCAATTTCCTTGTTACATAGTTAACTTTGCTACAGCAACACAATGTTCTGTGCAAATAGTGACGCTATGGGTCATATTGTCCAACATTCCATGTATAACAACTATTTGGATACTAGTTGTTGTACCACAAGGCATTGTGCCTATGGTACATTTAACGTCTTCAAGGAAAACATACATAGATGGCAACATACCAACGTACAAAGCTAGGCTTTGACGGAAAGGTATCGTTATCAACATTGTGTTAATAACGGTTCAACCTTTTACATGTTGCCATGGTAAATCCATTTTGAAAATGCTTGAAAATAACTATATATTTCATTTAAGAAATATGTTAGCTATAAATCAAAATCGCTTTCCTGAAAAGGAAACCTTTTGGAGGATGTTTACAACATCCTGACGATTTTGTATAACCGACAAACCAGGTTTGCGGGTTATTCGATCCATGTTTGGATTGATGCAAGCATAAGGTTCTTGGAACTGTCGTTTTGAAATAATCATAATGGTTTATGATTTGACTCAAAACGAAATAATTCTTGTGTATATAAGGAGGTTAGTGGGAGCGCACTGACAGTTAAATTCCCATATAGCAATTGGTGAAAGCTTGTCTTTCATAGATATTCTTTCATAGAAATTCTCCGTAGAATTCTGGGGAGTAACAACCTTTATTCAAGGAATAAAGATCTACTGGGATAGATTTGGAGTTTGTTAACACTCTCTGGGAAATTGTACATTTAAAATGTACTTGTATTGGTATCTCATACGCTTCGAGCATATGGAGTCACAATCGGGTCAATCCAAGTGATAGTCACTGGATTGAAGTTAAGAACATCTGTTAGTATCTCTGAGAACTAAGATGCTATCTTTTACTATGGAGAAGGAGAACTTGATGTGACTGGGATCACTGCAGCAAGTTTCCAAACGATTAAATACTGCGGTACTATAAAGTTTGAATAACGGGACAGTGAGCTGGAAATCTTCCGAGCAAGATAACTGTTGCCGAATAAACAACTAATGCGGATTATTGCTGCAGCTGAGGCAGCAATAGAAGCCATTTGGGTCGATAATAAATCTAATTAGATTAGATATAGTTCTGTTAGCAGCTGAGCTAGGCGTCAGCACAAGGCTAAAGAATTAAAGGTCTCATCGACGATCCAGATATATACTTCTATATCATCTGATTCGTTCGGATCATACATCGTGGCGATGTGATGATCGTATAAATCACGTCAAACGATAATCGAACAAATCCGCTGACGAAAACCTTTCCTCAGCAATTTGAGCGAACCTTACATAGTTCGGGTGTAGGACACTTGAGTGACTCGCTACGTGCCAAGTGGGAGATTGTTGGATAATATGACCCATAGCGTCACTATTTGCACAGAACATTGTGTTGCTGTAGCAAATTAACTATGTAACAAGGAAATTGCACTCTCATCATTTGTGATTAGATCACCATAGATATATAAATGAAGAGAGGTCCCTATGATTAGTTCCTGGATTGAGATGATATGAGACAGCATCAGTCCACGAAGGATTAATCATTAAATATCCCTAGCCATAGTATTATCGAGGCTGGACATCGATAATGCGGAATAGGCTAGTATTGCACTTGTGCGCGTTGTGAGGGCACAACAGCATAGTTCTCATATATATAAGTATTGGATACTTGTGCAAGTGCGATAGGAGGTCGTGTTTCACCGATGGTACGGGAAACATCTTCGCTCTGGATAGACCCTTAGGAATCCCATTGGTATTATGTCTATGTGTCTGGGGAGGCCGAAATCAAGGTAGGTGTGTATAGTCTTAACCTGAGACTTACATCGCTAATGCTTACGACAATCGATATACTTTAGTTGAGGTCGTCTAGGACTTAACTGGTTCTGTGTACGCCAATGCCGGGTATATTGAGAATCGTAGTGTATTGGATGTGATGTCAAGACGGAAGTGTCACTCAGTCATAATGGAGATGATGTCACGCAGGATACGGTATTAGTGCTCTTAATGTGATGCGCATCCAATCGTGATGTTATGACCAGGTCATGAATATCCGATTATAGAGACTAGTTACCAGACATCCGATATGTGTTTCGGACGGGGCAGACACTTATCCAGCCCCAGCCCTAGCACGTGATTATCCGATACTGGACCGATATGCACAATACATTAGTATACTACGCTTGATACAGATCTTAATATTCTTAAATGGATATGTCCGGAGAATTGGGTAGACTTGGTGCTTTGCTAGGAGTCGACCTTGTCTCGTAAATCGGTAGAACGTAGTACTTGGTACGTACGTGATTCAGATACTCCGACGACCGTATTTACTGCCAGATTATCCGGGGATCTCATGGGTCGCTTCCCGATAATCCACCGATGACGCACAACTCGTACTCTTGAATAATCTGGGATTATACAGAAGAGAGAGAAAATTAATCTAGGATTAATAACGGAGATGTTTTATCCGGGATAAAATGTCGTCTAAAGAGAGAGAACGATTAATTCGGAATTAATCGATGTATTAATATATTGGATATATTAGACGAAATTAGATTTCGACGCGGAATTAAAATTAGATTTTAATTCGGGCAAACGAGTTAATTTAGAATTAATTCGTTAGCGACGTAAATAATAATTTCGGTAGCCGCAATTATTCGATTGAATTAACGTCGCGACATAAGCTCGGTATTTCGGAAATATCGAACCCGAACGCGTGAGTGCACATGGGCCCACTTTCATTTGGAAACGTGTGGGGCCCACATGACACATGTCATTCTAATGCTTTGCATGTAGATTGTGTACATTGCACTCAATGTCATTGCATGGAGTTTGAGTGTTTGACACTCTAAGCCATTGCATGTTATGTGTCATAATTTTATTATTAATTTAATGAAAATTATGGCATAAATATAAATTGATTTTTGGTAAATCATTTTAAGATAATACAAAACTTCTTCTCTCTCATTTTTCTCCTCTTCTCACGCCCAAATGAAGAAATTCTTCACTGGTTTGGAACCAGAAATGGCGTGAGCAATAGGGAAGCAAAGAGTGATTTTCATGGTGAAAAATCAAGTGCTAGCACACTTTCAAGTCTTGCGAAGGTGGTAGGGAGGTTCGACCATGAGGCGGGACTCATCCGATGGAGTTTGGAGCTTCGTTTTGAGACCCGAAACTGCCAAGACAGTGAGCATGGACTGGTTGCAGTAAGCTTACCAAGGCAGTGCGTTTTTGGGCATGATTCGTCTTTAAATCGACATAACCGATCAATGTAAGTATTCCGCTATCTTCTTTGGTGTATTCACCCATGTTTTCATGTCTTGTTTGATCTTGGGACCTTAGATAATTACCAACAGTGTCTTCATGAGCTTGGAAAGCTTGAAGCTTGGAGCTTCAATGGAGTCTTGCATGGCCGAAAATGGTGGAGTCCAAACCAGTCCAAACCGCACAGCCCACTGTCAAGGAAAGCCATTGCCGAGCTTGGAGGGAGCTTAAAATCGCACCTTGTTCTTCATTCATCAAAACCGAAATTCAATGTGAGTTTATTCCGCACCTCCTTTGATGTGTTCATATGCGTTTTTTATGCATGATTGTGATCCTTGGGACCTTTGATTGAACTCTTACAATATGGTCCGTCTTGTCAATACGGTTTATGAATACTTCTTTGTGACTACATCCGAGACCGTGCCTCTGATGTGAGGGTGTAGCCGATAAAGATTTATTTATACCGGATGTATATCTGATACTAGATAAATTCAAGTAAAAGCGGAATTCTGAACGTGCCCTAGCTGTCAGGATTACGTAAGTAACTTGAGTTTATCATTGACGAGTATTACCTTGGTACGTCTCCTTGTGGGCCTGCCTTCGCAGCGACAACGAGAACGGCCAGGACCGGATACTTAGGAGTCAGTTTTGAGTGATTGACAAATGAGTTGTCTACCTGATGAATATATGTAGGCGAGACCGTGCCTCTGCTGTGAGCTGAAATATATTCATGGGATCCACCTTTCACTATTTATATTTAATTTAAATATTAATATTTGTATTCTGTTTTGGGATTACAGTATTGCATGATTTAGTGGGAGGGGCATTTTAGATTAAAAATCCATGATCTAGTTTATGCTTTTGATATTATATGAAACTGCTTAATTTCTGCTAACCGTTTTTCGTGATCTATATGATAGATTTGCGATGGTGGGTCAATCCACAAACCAGTTTGCGCGTATGTTAGATGCGAACAAACTGAAAGGCGCTGAGAACTTTACAGACTGGGAATTGGATTTGAGGATTGTCCTCGATTCCGAAAAGTTGGGTTATGTTCTTGAGGGTCCTTTCCCCTTGCAGTGGGTGAGGATGCTTCGGAGGAGGAGCGCCAAGTTTTTGAAGCTTGGAAGAATGATGATTTAAGGGTTAAATCATACATTCTTAGTTCGCTCTCTCCGAAACTCAAGCAACAATACTATGGAACATCAGATTCCTATAGTATGATAACGCGATTAAGACAATCGTTCGAGAACCAGGAACAGGTTATTGTTCACAAGGTCGCCATGGAACTGTTCCATGCGCGTCTGGATGAGGGGCAAAGTATTAGCCCACATGTTCTTCAAATGATCGATTTGATCGATCAATTGAGGTAACATAATCTCATCCTAAATGATATTCTCGGTAGGAGTGTCATTCTTGGTTCTCTGCCAGCTTCATTCCGCCAGTTTGTGATGTACTTCAACATGCACGGGACAGTCTGCACCTACCAGGAGCTACATAGGATGTTGCTCACGGCAGAAGAGGATCTGAAGAAGGGAGTACCGACTCGCCCACCTAGATCTACTTCTCTGTCTGCTTCTTCCCAAGGAATGTCCAAGGGAAAGAAGAAGAAAGGGAAGAAGAAGAAGGCCTTCGGTCCTCCACAGCAGGCAAGATAGCCAAGCCCAAAAGGGCTTCTGAAGACAAATGCCACCACTGCGGCAAAGTTGGGCACTGGAAAAGGAACTGTCCTGATTACATTGCCCAAGTGAGGAGAGACAGAGCTTCTACATCAGGTACTTTGATTTTTCCAGTTATTGATTTATCTTTGGCTTGTGAAGCCGTTACATCCAGCTAGATTTTAGATTCTGCTTGTCCCATTCACATTTGCAATTCGTTGCAGGTGCTGAAGGAAAGTAGGAAACTGAAGCCTGGGAGATGCAGTTGCGATTCGGGAGTGGAGACTCTTTGGATGCAGTTGCAGTGGGAGTATGCGAGATCTCATTACCGAATGGGACACTTTTGTTATATGACTGTCATTTTGTACCGGGATGTGTCGCTAATATTATATCACTTTTTGTATTAGATACAGAAGGCTATTGTATTAATATTAAGAATAGTTCTTTGTATTTATATGATAAAAATAATATTCAGATCCTTAGATGTCCAAACCAGCATGGTCATTATACATTGCAAACTTCAAAAGATATATTAAGTACTGGAGTTAATAAACGTAGTTTACCTGTAATTAATAATACTGAACTTTGGCATATGAGACTTGGTCACATTGGCGTTAAACGCCTTACCCAATTGGTTAGGAATGGTTTGATATTAGATCATACCATTGAATCCTATCCAACTTGTGAATCCTGTATTCAGGGTAGGATGACCAAAGCCCCATTTTCTGGTGTTGGACACCGTGCCACTAACTTACTGGAACTCGTACATTCTGATGTATGTGGTCCACTAAGTCAAACTGCTGACAGTGGCTATTCGTACTTCGTTACCTTTACCGATGATTTATCACGGAACGGTTATGTTATTTGATGCGACATAAATCGGAAACCTTTGAAAAGTTCAAAGAGTTCTGAAATGAAGTAGAAAAACAAACTGGTAAATATATTAAATGCCTTCGATCAGATCGAGGCGGTGAATATGAGTGGTGAGTTCATGGATTATATGAAGGAGAATGGGATTCTCGCTCAATATACTCCTCCAGGTACACCACAGCACAATGGTGTATCTGAAAGGAGAAATCGGACTTTATTGGATATGGTCCGATCGATGTTGAGTTTCACAGATTTGCCCTATTACTTATGGGGTTACTGTCTCTTAACACCCGCACATCTTTTGAATAAGATTCCTTCAAAGGATGTTCCTACGACACCGTATCAGATATGGTTCGGTAGGAGACCGAATCTTAATTATATTAAGGTTTGGGGTTGTCCTGCCTATGTCAGGGTAACTCAGCAAAGTAAGCTTTCGCCTCGAGGGCAAAAGTTTAGGTTTGTTGGATATCCCTCGAACACGAGGGGATATCTGTTCTATGATACCGAGCATCGAAATGTGTTCGTAGCTCGCTTCGCAAAATTTCTAGAAGTAGAATTTTTGTCAGAAGGTGGTGATCATAGACAGGTTGAGCTTGATGAAGTCCAACCTGAAAACAACGAACCAACGGAGGAACCTGAAGTTCAAGTAGATGAAGGACCTTCAACACACACACTCCGTAGGTCGGAAAGGGTATCTAGACCTCCTGAACGCTTGTATTTGATACAAGAAAAGAGTCTGGATGTTCTCTTAGTTGAATAGACAGATCCTTTCACCTATAGAGAATCGATGTTGGACATCGACTCCGTGAAATGGCAAAGTGCCATGAAATCCGAGATAGACTCAATGCATGAAAATCAAGTTTGGGACTTGATTCCGCTTCCCGAAGGAATTGTTCCTATCGGTTTAAATGGGTTTACAAGAGGAAGCGCGGGCCTGACGGTAAGGTTGAAACTTACAAGGCCCGACTGGTAGCAAAAGGTTACACGCAGCGACCGGCGTCGACTACGATGAAACTTTTTCACCAGTAGCAATGCTCAAGAGTCTATCCGGATTTTGCTTTCTATAGCTGCGTATCATGACTACGAGATTTGGCAAATGGATGTCAAAAGGCTTTTCTAATGGATTTCTTGATGAAGAAATCTATATGGAACAGCTGGAAGGTTTCACATCCAGCGAAACCTCGGGTATGGTATGTAAGCTTAAGAAGTCCATTTATGGACTTAAACAAGCTTCACGAAGTTGGAATCTTCGATTCGATGAGATTATTAGATCGTCTGGTTTTCTCAAGAATTCGGAAGAATCCTGTGTGTATCAGAAGGCCAGTGGGAGCATGGTCGTATTTTTAGTCCTATATGTTGATGACATCCTAATCATTGGGAATGATTTAGGTATGTTGCAAAGCGTGAAAGCGTACCTCTGTAAGAATTTCTCCATGAAGGACCTGGGAGAAGCTTCCTATGTTTTAGGGATAAAACTCTATAGAGATAGACAAAGGAGGCTGATTGGATTATCCCAATCAATGTACGTAGATAAGATCTTGGAACGGTATAGCTTTGGTAACTGTAAGACAGCAAACATACCGTTCAGACATGGGATTCATCTTTCTAAGAAGATGTGTCCACAAACAGAAGATGAGAAGGTTAGAATGTCTAACCAACCTTATGCTTCGTGTTTGGGTAGCATAATGTATGCCATGTTATATACGAGGCCTGATATCAGTTTCGCTGTTAGCGTAACTAGTCGATATCAGTCCAATCCAGGAAATGACCATTGGATGGCCATTATGTTGGGGTTTTCTATAAGGTCCCAAGGTCAAACAAGACATGAAATTATGTGTGAACACATCAACGGAGGTAGCGGAATACTCAC
>SKCR01006802.1:0-13615 GCA_019454045.1 Zanthoxylum bungeanum | reverse complement strand
GTTAGATGCGAACAAACTAAAAGGCGCTGAGAACTTTACGGACTGGGAATTGGATTTGAGGATTGTCCTCGATTCCGAAAAGTTGGGTTATGTTCTTGAGGGTCCTTTACCCCTTGCAGTGGGTGAGGATTCTTCAGAGGAGGAACGCCAAGTTTTTGAAGCTTGGAAGAATGATGATTTAGGGTTAAATCATACATCCTTAGTTCGCTCTCTCCGAAACTCAAGCAACAATACTATGGAACATCAGATTCCTATAGTATGATAACACGATTAAGACAATCGTTCGAGAACCAGGAACAGGTTATTGTTCACAAGGTCGCCATGGAACTGTTCCAGCGTCTGGATGAGGGGCAAAGTGTTAGCCCACATGTTCTTCAACTGATCGATTTGATCGATCAATTGAGGCAACATAATCTCATCCTAAATGACATTCTCGGTAGGAGTGTCATTCTTGGTCTCTGCCAGCTTCATTCCGCCAGTTTGTGATGTACTTCAACATGCACGGGACAGTCTGCACCTACCAGGAGCTACATAGGATGTTGCTCACGGCAGAAGAGGATCTGAAGAAGGGAGTACCGACTCGCCCACCTAGATCTACTTCTCTGTCTGCTTCTTCCCTAGGAATGTCCAAGGGAGAAGAAGAAGAAAGGGAAGAAGAAGAAGACCTTCGGTCCTCCACAGCAGGCGAAGATAGCCAAGCCCAAAAGGGCTTCTGAAGACAAATGCCACCACTGCGGCAAAGTTGGGCACTAGAAAAGGAACTGTCCTGATTACATTGCCCAAGTGAGGAGAGACAGAGCTTCTACATCAGGTACTTTTATTTTTCCAGTTATTGATTTATCTTTGGCTTGTGAAGCCGTTACATCCAGCTGGATTTTAGATTCTGCTTGTCCCATTCACATTTGCAATTCGTTGCAGGTGCTGAAGGAAAGTAGGAGGCTGAAGCCAGGAGAGATGCAGTTGCAGTTCGGGAGTGGAGACTCTTTGGATGCAGTTGCAGTGGGAGTATGCGAGATCTCATTGCCGAATGGGACACTTTTGTTATATGACTGTCATTTTGTACCAGGATGTGTCGCTAATATTATATCACTTTTTGTATTAGATACAGAAGGCTATTGTATTAATATTAAGAATAGTTCTTTGTATTTATATGATAAAAATAATATTCAGATCCTTAGTTGTCCAAACCAGCATGGTCATTACACATTGCAAACTTCAAAAGATATATTAAATACTGGAGTTAATAAACGTAGTTTACCTGTAATTAATAATACTGAACTTTGGCATATGAGACTTGGTCACATTGGCGTTAAACGCCTTACCCAATTGGTTAGGAATGGTTTGATATCAGATCTTACCATTGAGTCCTATCCAACTTGTGAATCCTGTATTCAGGGTAAGATGACCAAAGCCCCATTTTCTGGTGTTGGACACCGCGCCACAAACTTACTGGAACTCGTACATTCTGATGTATGTGGTCCACTAAGTCAAACTGCTCACAGTGGTTATTCATACTTCGTTACCTTTACCGATGATTTGTCACGGTACGGTTATGTGTATTTGATGCGACATAAATCGGAAACCTTTGAAAAGTTCAAAGAGTTCCGAAATGAAGTAGAAAAACAAACTGGTAAATATATTAAATGCCTTCGATCAGATCGAGGCGGCGGCGAATATATGAGTGGTGAGTTCATGGATTATATGAAGGAGAATGGGATTCTCGCTCAATATACTCCTCCAGGTACACCACAGCACAACGGTGTATCTGAAAGGAGAAATCGGACTTTATTAGATATGGTCCGATCGATGTTGAGTTTCACAGATTTGCCCTATTACTTATGGGGTTACTGTCTCTTAACAACCGCACATCTTTTGAATAAGATTCCTTCAAAGGCTGTTCCTACGACACCGTATCAGATATGGTTCGGTAGGAGACCGAATCTTAATTATATTAAGGTTTGGGGTTGTCCTGCCTATGTCAGGGTGTGACTCAACAAAGTAAGCTTTCGCCTCGAGGGCAAAAGTTTAGGTTTGTTAGATATCCCTCAAATACGAGGGGATATCTGCTCTATGATACCGAGCATCGAAATGTCTTCGTAGCTCGCTTCGCAAAATTTCTAGAAGTAGAATTTTTGTCAGAAGGTAGTGATCATAGACGGGTTGAACTTGATGAAGTCCAACCTGAAAACAACGAACCAACGGAGGAACCTGAAATTCAAGTAGATGAAGGACCTTCAACACACACACTCCGTAGGTCGGAAAGGGTATCTAGACCTCCTGAACGCTTGTATTTGATACAAGAAAAGAGTCTGGATGTTCTCTAGTTGAAGAAGAGACCGATCCTTTCACCTATAGAGAATCGATGTTGGACATCGACTCCGTGAAATGGCAAAGTGCCATGAAATCCGAGATAGATTCAATGCATGAAAATCAAGTTTGGGACTTGATTCCGCTTCCCGAAGGAATTGTTCCTATCGGTTGTAAATGGGTTTACAAAAGGAACCGCGGGCCTGACGGTAAGGTTGAAACTTACAAGGCCCGACTGGTAGCAAAAGGTTACACGCAGCGACCTGGCGTCGACTACGATGAAACTTTTTCGCCGGTGGCAATGCTTAAGTCTATCCGGATTTTGCTTTCTATAGCTGCGTATCATGACTACGAGATTTGGCAATGGATGTCAAAACGGCTTTTCTAAATGGGTTTCTTGATGAAGAAATCTATATGGAACAGCCGGAAGGTTTCACATCCAGCCAAACCTCGGGTATGGTTTGTAAGCTTAAGAAGTCCATTTATGGACTTAAACAAGCTTCACGAAGTTGGAATCTTCGATTCGACGAGATTATCAGATCGTCTGGTTTTCTTAAGAATTCGGAAGAATCATGTGTGTATCAGAAGGCCAGTGGGAGCATGGTCGTATTTTTAGTCCTGTATGTTGATGACATCCTAATCATTGGGAATGATTTAGGAATGTTACAAAGCGTTAAAGCATATCTCTGTAAGAATTTCTCCATGAAGGACCTGGGAGAAGCTTCTTATGTTTTAGGGATAAAACTCTATCGAGATAGACAAAGGAGGCTGATTGGGTTATCCCAATCAACGTACATAGATAAGATCTTGGAACGGTATAGTTTTGGTAACTGTAAAACAACAAACATACCGTTCAGTCATGGGATTCATCTTTCTAAGAAGATGTGTCCTCAAACAGAAGATGAGAAGGTTAGAATGTCTAACCAACCTTATGCTTCGTGTTTGGGTAGCATAATGTATGCCATGTTATGTACGAGGCCTGATATTAGTTTCGCTGTTAGCGTAACTAGCAGTTATCAGTCCAATCCAGGTAATGACCATTGGATGGCCATTAAACATATCCTAAAGTATCTTAAAGGTACTAAGGATAAGTTGATTATATATGGAGGAAACGAACTGCAGGTTAATGGGTATACAGACTCCGATTTCCAATCGGATCCCGATGATAGAAAGTCTACATCTGGATTTGTCTTTACCCTTAACGGAGGTGCAGTGTGTTGGAAGAGTTCCAAACAGGGATCTACAGCTGATTCCACCACTGAGGCGGAATATATTGCAGCTTCTGAAGCCGCAAAAGAGGCTGTGTGGATAAAGAACTTTATCACAGAATTGGGAGTTGTCCCAAGTATCGAGAATGCGATTCCGTTATACTGTGATAATACTGGAGCCATTGCACAAGCAAAGGAACCGAGGGCGCATCAGAAGTCGAAGCATGTGGAACGCAAGTACCACATCATTCGACAGATCGTGTCGCGAGGGGATATTGTCGTATGCAAGGTACCGAGTGAAGACAACGTAGCAGACCCGCTGACGAAGGCCATACCTCCGAAGTTATTTGATAAACACGTGGAGTCGATGGGTATTAGATACAATCGATATTGGCACTAGAGCAAGTGGGAGATTTTGTAGGGGTTGGTGCTCAGAGCGCCAATTCCCGGTTGTATTTTGTTAAATACTTCTGTAAAACATTATTATTAGTAATAATATATGCAGTTTCTATAATATAATCTAATCTTTTATATGGTAAAGACGTAATGACCCTAGAATGATTAGTCATGATACAGTTGCAAAAGCGTCGCAACGGACATTGAGTCGTATCATGACGTTGTCATTCTCAGACAGTTCCTGGTCAAGGTTTTACACTACTTGGTCAGTATAGTAAACCCGTTGAGACCGGTACATGTCGCATATTGGAATATATGATTCCAATGGTTTCTCAATGAACCATAAGTCTTGGAGACTAGTATAGAGCGTGTAGGTGTTTATAGTGGATAAACACTGAACGACTCACCGAAGATTCTTAATGGATGGTACACCAGCGTCAATAAGAATCTTCTTGGTTGGTTGAGTAGCACTTGTGATTCTTAGACTTGAGATGCCATTGTGGGCACATGAGACATCTTCTACACTTAGATGGCAGTCACGTCACCGATCTATTTAGATCAGACCTCCGCCTGTTCGTTGGGTGTAGATAGATCCTCAGGGTGTCATATGTGTGTCAAGATAGGATCCGTCAGTCTGTGTACCAGAGCATAGGTAGTCCATATGATTAGCAATCAGATAAAACCATGGGCCCGTGGTAAGTTTAGAAGCTAGTTCTAAACATTCTTTTTGAGATTGCTAATAGAATAGTCGACTGGATAATCCCGATAGAGATTTGACGTTCATATCTATATCTCTGGGATTTATCTGGATACCTGTGACGGAGGAATTATATATTTGCGATGACCTCGACCTGTATGGTTTAGCGAGATTATCCGTGATCGTCATAATCTACGGGTGGATAGATTATGGACATGAAATTTGATTTCGTGACGGATATACATGAACCTAGAGAGTCTTGTTGGTAATTTCTAAGGTCCCAAGATCAAACAAGACATGAAATTATGTGTGAACACATCAACGGAGGTAGCGGAATACTCACATTGATCGGTAGAGTCGATTTGGAGACGATTCAAGCCCAAAAACGCACTGCCTTGATCTCACCACTGCAACAGTCCACTGTCCTACAAAACAGAAAATTGAGTGAAGAAACGGAGCTCCGAGCTTCGTCCAATGGATCCCGGCTCATGGGTGAACCTCCCTACCACCTTCGCAAGACTCGTAGTGTGCTAGCACTTGCGGTTTTCACCATGAAAACCCAACTCTTGGCTTCCCTTGCTCACGGTTTTGGCTTCAAAAACAGTAACATGTTTCAGTTTGGGCGTGAGGTGAGAAGAGAGAATGATAGAGTTTGAATTGTGTATTTTTCTTAAAAATGATTACCAAAAATCAATTTATATTTATGCCATAATTTTCATTAAATTAATAATAAAATTATGACACATAACATGCAATGGCTTAGAGTGTCTCAACACTCAAACTTCATGCATGACATTGAGTGCAATCTACACTATCAACATGCAATGCATTATCATAAAATAATACATACAATGACATGTGTCATGTGGGCCCCACACGTTCCAAATGAAAGTGGGCCCACGTGCACTCACGCGTTCGGGTTCGATATTCCGAAATACCGAGCTTACGTCGCGACGTTAATTCAATCGAATTTAAATAAATAATTGCGCCTGGCGAAATTATTATTACGTCGCTAACGAATTAATTCTAAATTAACTCGTTTGCCCGAATTAAAATCTAATTTTAATTCCGCGTCGAAATCTAATTTCATTTAATATATCGAATATATTAATTCATTGATTAATCCGAATTAATCGTTCTCTCTCTTTAGACGACATTTTTATCCCGGATAAAACATCTCCGTTATTAATCCTAGATTAATTTTCTCTCTCTCTTCTTTATAATCCCAGATTATTCAAGAGTGCGAGTTGTGCGTCATCGTGTGGATTATCGGGAAGCGACCCATGAGATCCCCGGATAATCTGGCAGTAAATACGGTCGTCGGAGTGTCCGAATCACGTACGTACCAAGTACTACGTTCTACCGATTTACGAGACAAGGTCGACTCCTAGCAAAGCACCAAGTCTTCCCAAGTTCTCCGGACATATTCATCAAAGAATATCTAGATCTGTATCAAGCGTAGTAGTATACAATTGTATTGTGCGTATCGGCCCAGTATCGGATAATCACGTGCTAGGGCTGGGGCTGGATAAGTGTCTGCCCCGTCCGAAACACATATCGGATGTCTGGTAACTAGTCTCTATAATCGGATATTCATGACCTGGCCATAATATCACGATTGGATGCGCATCACTTTAAGAGCACTAATACCGTATCCTGCGTGACATCATCTCCATTACGACTGGAGTGACACTTCCGTCTTGACATCACATCCAATACACTACGATTCTCTGATAAACCCAGAAGAGGTGAACACAGAACCAGTTAAGATCCCCCACCACCAAAACCAAAGTTTACCGATTGTCGTAAGTATTAGCGATGCAAGTTTAAGGTTTAAGACTATACACACCTACCTTGATTTCGGCCTCCCATAGACACGTAGTCATAATACCAATGGGATTCCGAAGGGTCTATCCAGAGCGAAGCTGTTTCCCGTACCATCGTTGAAACACGACCTCCTATCGCACTTGCACAAGTATCCAATACTATATATATGAGAACTATGTCGTTGTGCCCTCACAACGCGCACAAGTGCAATACTAGCCTATTCCGCATTATCGATGTCCAGTCTCGATAATACTACGGCTAGGGATATTTAATGATTAATCCTTCGTGGACTGATACTGTCTCATATCATCTCAATCCAGGAACTAATCATAGGGACCTCTCTTCATTTATATATCTATGGTGATCTAATCACAAACGATGAGAGTGCAATTTCCTTATTACATAGTTAATTTGCTACAACAACACAATGATCTGTGCAAATAGTGACGCTATGGGTTATATTATCCAACAATCTCCCACTTGGCACGTAGCGAGTCACTCAAGTGTCCTACACTCGAACTATGTACAATTCGCTCAAATTGCTGAGGAAAGGTTTTCGTCAGCGGATTTGCTTAATTATCGTCTGACGTGATTTACACGATCATCACATCGCCACGATGTATGATCCGAACGAATCAGATGATACAGAAGTATATATCTGGATCGTCGATGAGACCTTTAATTCCTTAGCCTATGCTGACGCCTAGCTCAGCTGCTAACAGAACTTTATCTAATCTTATTAGATTTATTTTCGACCTAGATGGTCTTCTATTGCTGCTCAGCTGCAGCAATGATCCGCATTTGTTGTTTATTCGGCAACAGTTATCTTGCTAGGAAGATTTCCAGCTCACTGTCCCTGTTATTCAAACTTTATAGTACCGCAGTATTTACCGGTTTGGTTAAACTTGCAGCAGTGATCCCAGTCACTTCAAGTTCTCCATCTCCATAGTTTAAGACAACATCTTTAGTTCTCTCAGATACTAACAGATGTTCTTTAATCTTCAATCCAGTGACTGTCACTTGGATTGACCCGATTGTGACTCCATATGCTCGAAGCGTATGAGACACCAATACAAGTACATTTTAAATGTACAATTTCCCAGAGAGTGTTAACAACTCCAAATCTATCCCAGTAGATCTTTATTCCCTGAATAAAGGTTGTTACTCCCCAGAATTCTACGGAGAATTTCTATTGAAAGAATATCTATGAAAGCCATGCTTTCACCAATTGCTTTATGGGAATTTCACTGTCAGTGCGCTCTCCCACTAACCTCCTTATATACACAAGAATTATTTCGTTTTGAGTCAAATCATAAACCATTATGATTATTTCAAAACGACAGTTCCAAGAACCTTATGCTTGCATCAATCCAAACATGGATCGAATAACCCGCAAACCTGGTTTGTCGGTTATACAAAATCGTCAGGATGTTGTAAACATCCTCCAAAAGGTTTCCTTTCAGGAATGCGATTTTGATTTGTAACTGACAAATTCATAAATGAAATACGCAGTTATCAACAAGCATTTCAAAATGGATTTATCATGGCAACAGGTAAAAGGTTGAACCGTTATTAACATAATGTTGATAACGCTACCTTTCGTCAAAATCTTAGGTTTGCACGTTGGTATGTTGCCTTCCATGTTTGTCTTCCTTGAAGACGTTTAATGTACCATAGGCACAACGCCTTGTGGTACAACAACTAGTATCCAAACATAGTTATACATGGAATCCATTTCGGACTCATGGAACTTTGCCATAACAGGGAGTCGATACCTCGTATCACTTCCTCAAAACGTAGTCGGATGGTACACCACCATAAGATTGACATCTTCATGAGGTTAGATCAGAAACCCATACCCTAGGTTGTTTTCTGACTCTATCTGATCTACTAGTTTCTTGTGTATTTGAAGATTAATGGTATAGTTTCATCATAGATGAACTATTTGTGTTCCATTAAGGACTTCGTGCCTTGATCAGTATTACTCCGATTTTCATCGAGTATCACTATCCTCCCACTGACCACTGCATATCGGTATTCCTCTCAGGAAAACCGCATGGTGAGCAACAATTATATTGTTCTCATGTGGGATTTACAAGTACTATATTTAAGGTTTCCCTTAAGATAACCTATATTGGCACTTTATCCAATTTGGGTCCTTAGTTTGGTATCATCCAAACGCTATGCCTGGCATACCCAATTATCAGGAATGAGAAACCTCGTTTCTTCCCTGTTCATATCCTATATGATATCTGTCAAACAGATTTATATGGAACCTTATTCTAAATAAGTTTTGCACTGTTAATACATATCCTGTTGAAGGAAACTAGTAGCTCAGAGCGACTCGTGATAAACCTTATCATGTCCAACAAAAATTCGGTTTTTGGTTCGGACACACCGTCTAACTGACGTGTCTCGGGAGGAGTCCTCATACGAAAGAATACCGTACTCTTTCATTTATGTATGAAACTTACTGCTTAAGTATTTTCCATTACGGTTTCACGTGGCGGCGGAATAATACTATAGCCGATCTGTTTGTCTACTTCGTGTCGAAACTCTAAAGTTTCCGATCTGTGTTCTTCAAAAGAAACACATAACCACAACGTGATGACACATCCGTTAAGGTCACGAAATATTCATGTTCACATCTAGCCCAGCTAGATATGGGCCCACTTACTTCACCATGAATAGGGCTAACAGATCGGTGGCCCTTTTTACTATTACCAAGTAAATAGCATTTTAGGTATTTTACCTAATATAAACTAGATTCGCAGACCTTATTTGAATAGTCAAATCAGTCCTAGTACCCACTCTACAAAAGTGTGGATATACGAGTCTTGTTTAATAAACTAGATTCGTAGACCTTATTTGAATAGTCAAATCAGTCCTAGTACCACTCTTCAAAAGTGTGGATATACGAGTCTTGTTTAATTGTGTCCCAGACAACAATGCCACAAATAAGTCTCCATTGATCAAATCAATTTGAGCTATTTATTTGTCATTTTATATGTTTGAGATTTTATTTATATTCAAAATATAAATTCTGTTTGTCTACATCCAATGTATTTATCTCAGTATCATCTTTATATATTGAAACACTTTAGTGTTCTAGAATATAAAGGTTTTATCCGCCAATGGATTAAACACTGATATAGAGATAATGACTCTAGATAAACTAGTTACATTATGACAGTTCCTAATTTAAATACATACCCAAAAGGGTAGTTTCTAAACTTAGGTATCTACGGTCGAAACAGCGACTTTCGTCCCGTTTCCGATTCGCAGAGAAATCTCGGCTTGAAGCCAGTATCCAGCTCACAGCGGATTCTGCGTCAATACATATGTTTTATGTACCACACTAAGTATTTAAAATCCAATTTTAATACTACTAGTGAACATAACTTTGACAAATATTTTAAAGTTAGAGCCTCGCCTTTCTTTAATTCTTCGTGTCTTTATCCATTCTTCTAATATCCTTTCATAAATTTCTCATTTCTATTCCTTCTTTCAATATATTTTATACATTTTTTCAATATTTCAAAACCTTTGGCTAAGCCCTGGTTTTAGAATATCGAAATGATGTGCACCTTGTGCAACATGCCCAATTGCAAACTTTGACTTTTTCTCCACTAGAATAGTCAATTAATTCTCCAAGAATTATTAATTGCAACTTTAATACTTTTAAATCTAAAGATAGATTTATTATAAGTATATTAATTAAGCACTAACGTCATCATCACATAAATCTTCCAAAGACTTTATGCTCTACTATTTGCTTAATTATGGGCTTAGTAATAATAAGTTATTTTATCAAATAAATTAACCTATTATTAATTCCCAATAGAAAATTAAATCATTTAAAACATTTAATCCAATGATTATATATTTTAAATATTCAACCTTTCAATTCTTTACTTGATTTTAATAGTCCAACTATTTAATCAAATTATTAAGGTACTATTTATTATAATGATTACAATAATCCAATTATTTAATCAACTATAATTTTAATATTGATTACTATAATCCCATTATAAAATCAACTATCATTTAATTCAATTATATTGATTACTATAATCCAATTACAAAATCAACTATATATTGAATGAGTTTGTATATAGTCCAACTATATATATCTTTAAAACAACATAAAATATTAGTCCAACTAATACTTTTAATAAATATGACGAGTAAATAAAATGAGCGTGTTTAGCGAGTATTCGAACGAATGTTGCAAATTCAATACTTGCCTCCCACTATTTTTCGTCGAGCCTCTAACCCTCTGTCGAGTACTCGGGAAACCGTGTTTCCTAGTGGGCTAGGATCCCGTTAAATATCACACAATCTTGACTTTGGCCAACAAATTGTATGATAATTAACTAGGTAGATCTCTAAGATCAATTGGATCTCATCCAATTCCTAGATCCGGTTAGGTGGACATCCAAGTCCCAAACATATATCTTTATATGCCTATATATCCATATTATACCCTAACCTTTTTCCTCTGAATCAACTAGGCCTTGGCTTTGGCACAACAAACCTGATGATCCCAGTCAAGCGCGGACCCATTGACCATGGAGGCTTCGTAATCAATGTCAATGGACAAGAAGTGGTCTTGACTTTGGCCAACAACCACAACTTGGACACGACACCGATATAGAACAAAGCCTCGTGATTAAAACACATCTTTGATGGACAAGGGCTTGACTTTGGCCAACAACCCCTGCCAATCTCGGATCTTGAGTAAGAATCACTCAATGGAAGGAAAACGCATGATATTTAATGAGGGTTTTTCGCGTGCAAATTGGCTACCAATTTAATTATCTTTTTAAGGTCTCATCATCATACACCCTTAAGCATGCATTCTAAACACATAATAAAGCGAGTATGAAAAAATAATAATGATATGCGGATGGATACTTTACATTGATCCTAGATCAAATCTCTCTCCTTTCTCTCTCAAGCTAGCACTTGTACTACTTCTACCCGTTACACTACACTTCTAAAGAAACCTCATATACATAGAGGGGAATAGGTGAGAAGAGAATACAAAGAGAATAGAGGTGATAAGGCTGGACACGCAGGTCCAATTTAATAAATCGAATTTATTACAACAATTTCTAAAATTGCCCACCCGACTAATATCCATCCGATATACATTATTCATTCAACACAACCACGTATTCACACACATAAGCATGTTATCAATCAATCTAATCAAATTAATTAATCTGATAATTAAGTGATCATCCAATGTTCAAACAACGATTTGATTTTGTTCGAGTCAAACTCGTTTTTGCGAATAAGTACTCAAAGTACGAATTCATGAATTAAATTAAACTACATCATTAAATCTAATTTAACATGTATTTAATACTAATTCACTATTCAATTCAAAATAAATATTACACTTTTATTTAATAAACCTTTTACGATTTAAATTCCAAATCTAATCGTAACGCGTCTCAAAGACCGATTAACGTCCAACGTCAATTCAATTAAAGTCCAATGGGCTTTTGATTGATTTCTTAAGGCGTGGACTTTGGTCAACTCGGATCAAACCGATAACCAAAGTCCAATCCGGGATTTACCCCATAAGCCCATAAATCAATCTTGGCCCATTAGGCCCAATTGAACATAAAAGGTTCATTAGCCGCAATTGGGCTTTATGGTTAAGGTTTTGGGCCCAATTGGATCCAATCCACTTGGCCTAAACCAAACTTGATAAATCAAGCCCAATAGGCCCAATTACAATTTTAAATTCTAATTTCCAAAATTAGGCCCAATTAATTAAATCCAAAAATCCAATTTTCACAATTTAATTACCAAAAGTGCATTATATGATTAATCAACTAAATCAACATTTTAAAAACACCAAATTAGTCTTATTAATCATATTCAATTCATTATCACATGTCAAACACACATAATGAAAAATCAAATCCATTTACATGCTTCAATGCTCTCGGCCAAGGAAGGGATTTTGTGTCCGATTGGTTTCGATCCAATCGAACCTACAATCGACATCAAATCACCATCCGATTTGATTTCATACACATCCAATGTCACAAAACCAAAAACACCAAGACATTAGGGCATTATAGATTCGGCCAACATAAGGAATTTAGGGTTTTTGTCAATTTAAATAAATCCAATTCAATCTTAAATTAACATCATCCTTTATCATTTTAACTCATCCAATGAATTAAAATGAAAAAATTCCAAGTTTCCAAACACATCACACATTCGGCCAACACTTCCAATTTGGGCAAAATTGATCCAATCACATTTTGTTGAAATTGATCAAATCAATCTTTAATTAAAGATCATTAAACATGCTCAATTAATCAATTTAACCAAATCATGCTTAAAATCAAAATACCCAATATTGGTCACATATTCGGCCAAGATGCAAAATTTGGGGAAAATAATTCCAAATCATTTTTCATCAAATTAGTCCAACCAAAATGAATTTAAACATGTTATAAACATACTCAAACATTCAATTCATTCAAATCATGCTCAAAACAAGTTTACCCAAATTTTAAACCCTACAAATTTCATGCTTGCAACATTAGCTCTTGATGCCATTGTTGGTAATTTCTAAGGTCCCAAGATCAAACAAGACATGAAATTATGTGTGAACACATCAACGGAGGTAGCGGAATACTCACATTGATCGGTAGAGTCGATTTGGAGACGATTCAAGCCCAAAAACGCACTGCCTTGATCTCACACTGCAATAGTCCACTGTCCTACAAAACAGAAAATTGAGTGAAGAAACGGAGCTCCGAGCTTCTTCCAATGGATCCCGGCTCATGGGTGAACCTCCCTACCACCTTCGCAAGACTCGTAGTGTGCTAGCACTTGCGGTTTTCACCATGAAAACCAACTCTTGGCTTCCCTTGCTCACGGTTTTTGGCTTCCAAAAACAGTAACATGTTTTCAGTTTGGGCGTGAGGTGAGAAGAGAGAATGAGAGAGTTTGAATTGTGTATCTTTTCTTAAAAATGATTTACCAAAAATCAATTTATATTTATGCCATAATTTTCATTAAATTAATAATAAAATTATGACACATAACATGCAATGGCTTAGAGTGTCAAACACTCAAACTCCATGCAATGACATTGAGTGCAATCTACACTATCAACATGCAATACATTATCATAAAAATATAC
>SKCR01006801.1:0-13510 GCA_019454045.1 Zanthoxylum bungeanum | reverse complement strand
TGTTATAAGCATACTTAACAATCAATTTATTCAAATCATGCTCAACAAACATTTACCCAAATTTTAAGCCCTACATTTTTCATGCTTGCAACATTAGCTCTTGATGCCATAGTTGGTAATTTCTAAGGTCCCAAGATCAAATCAAGACATGAAATCATGCGTGAATACAACAACGAAGATAGCGGAATACTTACATTGATCGGTTATTGTCGATTTGAAGATGAATCATGCCCAAAAACGCACTGCCTTTGTAAGCCCACTGCAGCAGTCCATGCTCACTGTCTTGGCAGTTTCGGGTCTCAAACGAAGCTCCAACTCCATCGGATGAGTCCCGCCTCATGGTTGAACCTCCCTACCACCTTCGCAAGACTTGTAAGTGTGCTAGCACTTGATTTCTCACCATGAGAAACCACTCTTAGCTTCCCTATTGCTCACGTTTTTCTGGTTCAAAACCAGTGAGCATTGTGCCCATTTGGGCGTGAGAGAAGAGAGCATTTGAGAGAGATGAAATGTTTTGTGTTAAGTTAAAATGATTTACCAAAAATCAATTTATTTTATGCCATAATTTTTATTAATTAATAATCAAATTATGACACAAAACATGCAATGGCTTAGAGTGTCAAACACTCAAACTCCATGCAATGACATTGAGTGCAATGTACACAATCTACATGCAAAGCATTAGAATGACATGTGTCATGTGGGCCCCACACGTTTCCAAATGAAAGTGGGCCCACGTACACTCACGCGTTCGGGTTCGATATTCCGAAATACCGAGCTTACGGCGCGACGTTAATTAAATCGAATTTAAATAAATAATTGCGCCTAGCGAAATTATTATTTACGTCGCTAACGAATTAATTCTAAATTAACTCGTTTGCCCGAATTAAAAGCTAATTTTAATTCCGCGTCGAAATCTAATTTCATTTAATATATCGAATATATTAATTTATCGATCAATTCCAAATTAATCGTTCTCTCTCTTTAGACGACATTTTATCCCGGATAAAATATCTCCGTTACTAATCCTAGATTAATTTTCTCTCTCTTCTATTATAATCCCAGATTATTCAAGAGTGCAAGTTGTGCGTCATCGGTGGATTATCGGGAAGCGACCCATGAGATCCCCGGATAATCTGGCAGTAAATACGGTCGTCGGAGTATCCGAATCACGTACGTACCAAGTACTACGTTCTAATCTACCGATTTACGAGACAAGGTCGACTCCTAGCAAAGCACCAAGTCTACCCAATTCTCCGGACATATCCATTAAGAATATTAAGATCTGTATCAAGCGTAGTAATGTATTGTGCATATCGGCCCAGTATCGGATAGTCACGTGCTAGGGCTGGGGCTGGATAAGTGTCTGCCCCGTCCGAAACACATATCGGATGTCTGGTAACTAGTCTCTATAATCGATATTCATGACCTGGTCATAATAATCACGATTGGATGCGCATCACTTTAAGAGCACTAATACCGTATCCTTGCGTGACATCATCTCCACTATGACTGGAGTGATACTTCCGTCTTGACATCACATCCAATACACTACGATTCTCAATATACCCGGCATGGCGTACACAGAACTAGTTACAGTCCTAGACGACCTCAACTAAAGTATATCGATTGTCGTAAGCATTAGCGATGTAAGTCTCAGGTTAAGACTATACACACCTACCTTGATTTCGGCCCCCATAGACACATATTCATAATACCAATGGGATTCCGAGGGGTCTATCCAGAGCGAAGCTGTTTCCCGTACCATCGGTGAAACACGACCTCCTATCGCACTTGCATAAGTATCCATACTTAATATATGAGAACTATGCCGTTGTGCCCTCACAACGCGCACAAGTGCAATACTAGCCTATTCCGCATTATCGATGTCCAGTCTCGATAATACTACGGCTAGGATATTTAATGATTAATCCTTCGTGGACTGATACTGTCTCATATCATCTCAATCCAGAAACTAATCATAGGGACCTCTCTTCATTTATATATCTATGGTGATCTAATCACAAATGATGAGAGTGCAATTTCCTTATTACATAGTTAATTTGCTACAACAACACAATGATCTGTGCAAATAGTGACGCTATGGGTCATATTATCCAACAGGAAGTGACTGTAAAAGCATTTCTACAGTCAGCTCAGCCTCCAAGACTATTCCCATCTTGGCCAGCTCATCAATGTTAGCTATCATTTGAGTCCCTGGGCCTCAACTGAAGCGCCATCATCATACGGGAGCGAAAGAGTTTCTCTCACCAACTCATACCTCTCCATCCGCTTATTAATGCGGTGAAGATCCTTTAGTCTAGCCATCATATTATAAGGATCCAAGTCCCTATTCTGGCGACGAAATTGTTGAGTCATGGAAGCAAGCATGATCGACTGAGTTGTATCACAATCATCGCTATGAGTTCTCCATAACTCCAGCTCAAGTGGCTCAGTGGGCCTCGGCCCGAGAGGTCTCTGTATGGTGTATAACAGCCTTTCTGCCCCAAGGACTATCCTCAGGTTCAATTCCCAGTCAGCAAAGTTCGTGCCCTTAAATACATTATCACCCATGATTATGTCTCGGACATTTCCTTTGTTTGCCATCTTAACTACGATAGTCCAACTATCTAGTTAACGATATATGGGTACAGTCAACTGTTACAAGAAAAATAACATTTTATTAGTCCAACTAATGTTAAAATATTGACGAAATAAATTTTGTAAGCGCGTAAAGCTAAGTATCTGAATGAAATTGCAAAATTCAATACTAGCCTCCCACTATTTTCTACAAGTCTCTAACCCTCTGTCGAGTACTCGGGAAATCCAATTTCCTAGTGGGCTAGGATCCCGTTAAATAACACACAACCTTGACTTTGGCCAACAAGTTGTATGATATTTAACTAGGTAGATCTCGAAGATCAATTGGATCCCATCCAATTCCTAGATCCGGTAGGTGGACATCCAAGTCCGAAACATATATATCTAATACATATGTCAATGTATCCAATACATTTTCCTAACCATTTCCTCTGAATCAACTAAGTCTTGGCTTTGGCACAACAAACTTAATATTCCGTTAAGCGGGACCCATTGACATGGAAAGTTTCGTAATCAATGTCGATGGACAAGAAGTGATCTTGACTTTGGCCAACAAATCACAACTTGGACAAGACACCGATATGGAACAAAACTCTCATGATTCAAACACATCCTCAATTGACAAAGGTCTTGACTTTGGCCAACAAACCAATGCCAATTTCGGATCTTGAGAAAGGATCACTCAACGGAAGGAAAATCGCTTAATACTGTTTGAGGGATTTTCGTGTAATTGGCACCAATTAATTTATCTTTGTTAGGTCTCATCATCATACACCCTTAAGCATGCTTCTAAAACATCATAAAGCGCGTAAAGTAAAGTAATAGCGATATACGGATGGATATGAACAACAACTTGTTCCTAGAACAAATCACTCTCATTTCCTCTCCCCGCTAGACACTCTCTACTCTTACCCAATTACATAATACAATAAGAGAAACCTCATTTACATTGAGGGGAATTAGGTGAGAAGACAATACAAAGAGACAATAAGAGAAAGGCTGGACACGCAGGTCCAATTTATAAATTCTAAATTTACAATAATTTCTAAAATTACCCTTCCCTTCTAATATCCATCCGATATACACTATTCATACATTACATCCACAATCATTCATTCAAGGCATGTTATACAACCAATCAAATCCAATTAATTAGTCTTTAATTAGGTGACAATACAATGTTCAAACAATTGTTTGCTTTGCGCGAGTCCAACTCAATTTGAGAATAAATACTTATAGTATGAATTCACGAATTATATCGAACTACTCGTCAAATCCAATTTAAGTCGTATTCAATACTAATCCTTATATTTAATTCCAAATTAAATATTTACACTTTTATTGTGCTTTTATGACTTAGATTCCAAATCTAATTCTATCGGGTCTCAAAGCCCAATCAACATCCAATGTCCGTTTAATTAAAGTCCGATGGGCTTTCAATTGATTTCATTAGGCTTGGGCCTTGGTCAATGTGGGTCAAACCCAATTTCCAAGCCCAATAAGGAAATCTCCTCATTTGCCATAAAAATCAATATCAAGCCCATAAGGCCCAATTAAACATAAAAGCCCATTTATTACATTTGGACTTAATGGAGTGATTTAGGCCCATTTTTGGATCCAATCCAATTTGCCCAAACCTACTGGTCCAACCAAGCCCATTATGTCCAAATATAAGTTTTAGGCCCAATTCAAAATTAAGCCCAATTAATCAAATTTTAAATTCCAAATTTTATAACTTAATAATTAAAGTGTAATGTCATGATTAATCCTTTAAATCAATATTTCCAAAATATCAAATTAATCCATTAATCATATTTTTATCTTAAAACATGTCAACATTATTTAATCAAAAAGTCAAGTCCCTAATCTTCTTCCATGCATTCGGCCAAGGTGATGAAAAATTACCGATTTCGTTTTCAATCCAATCGAATCACAAATCGTCATTTTTGTTCGTTTAAAGTCATCCAATGATCTTATAAACAACAAATCATCATCTCCATGGTCTAGGTAGTATTCGGCCAAGCCTCTCCAAGAGGGGAAAATTAATCCAATTTTTTTTTCATGAAATTGATAATGTATAACATAATGTAACATACATTTAAGCATACTTAATCAATCAAAATCATCAAATCATGCTTCAATCAATTTTTCCCAAATATTACCCTAATATATTTTCATGCTCTTTAAGCTCAATGATACCATTGTTGGAAATTCTAATCCATGTCCCAAGATCAAAAGAGCAAACAAAACATATAAATGAATGAACAATATTGAAGTATGGCGGAATCATACTCACAAAGATCGGAATGCGGATGCGTTGATGAAACAAAAATTTTCTCCTTTGTGCAGTGAGGGTTTCGGCCAAACAGAAAAGAGAAGCTCCAAGCAATTTTTGATCCTTCCAAGCTCTAAGATTAGTTTCCCATAACACCTTTGTATGATCCCTTGATGGTGCTAGCCTTGTGTGTGATTTTATGTTCCAAACAAACACAAATTCTTCAAGTTTTTGCAACAAAAACAGAAAAGTGGAGAGGGCTGTGAGAGCTCACAGTTTCGGTCATGAGAGAATAGGAGAGAGTGTTATGATTTTTGTTACAAAAATCAATTTATATTTATGCCATAATATTTATTAAATTAATAATAAACTTATGACACAATCATGCAATGGCTTAGAGTGTCAAACACTCAAACTCCATGCAAACCATTGAGTGTATTGTACACTATCACCATGCAATGTATTAACAATTAAATAATGCATAAAATGACATGTGTCATGTGGGCCCCACACAACCCAAATGAAAGTGGGCCCACGCATACTCACGCGTTCGGGTTCGATATTTCCGAAATACCGAACTTTCGTCGCGACGTTAATTAAATCGAATTTAAATAAATAATTGCGCCTAGCGAAATTATTATTTACGTCGCTAACGAATTAATTCTAAATTAACTCGTTTGCCCGAATTAAAATCTAATTTTAATTTCGCGTCGAAATCGAATTTCGATTATAATAATTTTACGATTAATTCCAAATTAATCGTTCTCTCTCTATGCATAGTACTTTATCCAAGATAAAGTCTCTCCGTAATTAATCCAAGATTAATCGAGTTTGAATCATACGTCATTGGTGAATCTTCGGGAAGCGACCCAAGAGATCTCTGGATATGTTGGCAGTAAATACGGCCGTCAGATTATCCAAACACGTACGTACCAAGTACTACGTTTTTACCGATTTACAAGACAAGGTTAGCCTCTAGCAAAACGCCATGCCTACCCAATTCTCCAGAAAACTATTTTATGGAATATAAGATCTATACACAGGCGTAGTATACCATAGTATTGTGGACAAAATGACCATAGCGTCACTATTTGCACAGATCATTGTGTTGTTTGTAGCAAATAACTATGTGACAAGGAAATTGCACTCTCATCATTTGTGATTAGATCACCATAGATATATAAATGAAGAGAGGTCCCTATGATTAGTACCTGGACTGAGAATGATATGAGACAGTATCAGTCCCCGAAGGTTTAATCATTAAATATCCCTAGCCGTAGTATTATCGAGACTGGACATCGATTAATGCGGAATAGGCTAGTATTGCACTTTTGTCGTTGTGAGGGCACAACGGCATAGTTCTCATATATATAAGTATTGGATACTTATGCAAGTGCGATAGGAGGTGGTCGTTTTTCACCGACGGTACGGGAAACAGCTTCGCTCTGGATAGACCCCTCGGAATCCCATTGCTATTATGACTATGTGTCTATGGGAGGCCGAAATCAAGGTAGGTGTGTATGGTCTTAACCTGAGACTTACATCGCTAATACTTACGATAATCGATAAACTTTGGTCTTGGTGGTAGGGGACTTTAAACGGGTTCTGAGTACACCACTTCTGGGTTTATCAGAGAGTCGTAGAGTATTGGGTGTGATGTCAAGATGGAAGTATCACTTCAGTCATATTAGAGATGATGTCACGCAGGATACGGTATTAGTGCTCTTAAGTGCTGCGCGGCCATCGGGATATTATGACAAGGTCATGTATATCCGATTATAGAGACTAGTTACCAGACATCCGACATGTGCTTCGTACGGGGCAGACACTTATCCAGCCCCAGGCCTAGCACGTGATTATCCGATACTGGGCCGATATACACAATACTACGGTATACTACGCTTGATACAGATCTATATATTCCTGTAAGAATATTTCTGGAGAATTGGGTAGGCATGGCGCTTTGCTAGAAGCCAACCTGTCTTGTAAATCGATATAAACGTAGTACGAGGTACTTACGTGTTCGGACAGTCCGACGATCGTATTTACTGCCAACATATCCGGAGATCTCATGGGTCGCTTCCTGAAGATTCACCGATGACGTATGACTCGCACTTTGATTAATCTGGGATTAATTAGTAGAGAGAGATAGAAAATTAATCTGGGATTAATTGCGGAGATATTTTATCTGGGATAAAATATTAATTAAAAAGAGAGAACGATTAATTTGGAATTAATCGATAAAATAATATATTCGATTATTATTAGAAATTGGATTTCGACGCGGAATTAAAATTAGATTTTAATTCGGGCGAACGAATTAATTTAGAATTAATTCGTTAGCGACGTGAATAATGATTTCGCTGGGCGTAATCATTTAATTACGACGCGACGGAAAATTCGTAATTTGGAATTAGCGAACCCGAGCCCGAGCCCGAGAGAGAGTGATTGCGAGCACATTCGCATTTCGAATTCGAGCGCGGCACGCAAGTCACATCAAGCGTCAAATCGCTAGTCGCAATCAATCGTCAAATCAATTGTCACTTTGAGTGATGTGACTTGACAACATGTCACTTTATTAAAGTGATGTGATGTGACTTAAAGTAAAAGTTGAAATGATGAAAGCTTTTTTGCTTTTTGACTTTTGTATTTGGTAAATGAAAAGGCTTTTGTATTTGATTTTATTTTGGAAATAAAATATAAATATAAGTAAAACAATTTGCCTTCTCTCTCACACATGCAGTACACGGTTTTCTCTCATCTCCCTCTCTTTTTTCTTCTTCATCTCCTTCACGCATGGTGCGATTTCTTCCTTTTTTTCTGGTTATGACCGAAACTTTGAGAAGCAAAATGGAAGATGATAAGTGCTAGCACACTCTAGGAGGCATACATAGGTGATAGGGAAGGGATTCTTTGAGCTTGGAAAGCTTGAAGCTTGGAGCTTCAATGGAGTCCATGCATGGCCGAAAATGGTGGAGTCCAAACCAGTCCAAACCGAGCAGCCCACTGTCAAGGAAAGCTACTGCCGAGCTCAATGGAGGATGAAAACGCAGCTTGTGTTCTTCCTAGCATCAAACCCATCAATGTGAGTATATTCCGCACCTCCTTTGATGTGTTCATATGCGGTTTTTTATGCATGATTTGTTGATCCTTGGGACTTTGAATTGAACTCTTACAAGTATAGTGTATACTGATCCAGTATCGGATGATCACATGTAAGGCCTGGGGCTGGAGATATGTCTGCCCCGTACGATACATATATCGGACATCAAGCAACTAGTCTCTTTGAATCGGATAATCCTGACCTTGTCATATTATCCCGATGGTTGCAACCATTATAGAGTACTAGTTCTGTATCCTGCGCGATCATCATCTCCATATGTCTGAAGTGATACTTCCGTCTTGACATCACACCCAAACACTACGATTCCCGATAAACCTAGAAGAGGTGTACACAGAACCTGTTAAAGCCCTGGACGACCAAAACTAAAGTCTACCGATTGTCGCAAGTACTAGCGATGCAAGTCTCAGGTTAAGACCATATGCACCTACCCTGAAGCGGACTCCCATAGACACGCAGACCTACTACCAATAGGATTCCGCGGGGTCTATCCAGAGCGAAGCTAGTTTCCGTACCATCGGTAAAACACAACCTCCTACCACACTTGCATAAGTATCCAATACTCAAATATATGAGAACTATGCTGTTGTGCCCTCACAACACGCACAAGTGCAGTACTAGTCTATTCCGCATTATCGATGTCCAATCTCGATAATACTACGACTAGGGATATTTAATGATTAAACTTTATGGATTGATACTGTCTCATATCATCTCAATCCGGAATTAATCATAGGGACTTTTACCATTTATATATCAAAGTAAATAAATTACAAAACGGTAAAAGGCAATTTCATTACTACATAGTTAATTTTGTACAATAATACAATATCATTTACAAAATAGTGACGCTATAGGTCATTACTGTCTAACATTTGCCGCGCCGGTTAATGTGTGTTCGGTTGAATACAAGATATGTTCAATCAGACATACTAAATTTCATATAGTTATCTTTATCTTTGTATTCATCGTAACGAAAGGCGCATGGGCTTATTGTGTTGGATTAAAAGGTTCTCCATTTGGGGGAAGAAAAGCCTAAAAGTCTACATTTACCACGATATTTGTCGTGTCTTTCATCTATTGATTGCATCGTCTATCCCTGTCTTGGCTGGACCTATTGTCATTGGTGTACCCATATTCTCAGCCCTTGCTTCAGCCTATTACCATCCAATAGCCACACGTCTTCACGTACATACACTTGCACCCTCCACACGTCCCCTGCGTAAACAATCTACACACATGTCCTTGGCTTCAAGCCATTATCCACATCAACACACACATAGTCAATCCACAAACTGCCTCCCAGACCTGCATGCCACAACACCCACGCTCACGTCCCATTCAGTCCCCACACACTCAAACAATTCATGCAATTCCCCTGCCATTAAGCCGCTTACCACAAGCACAACTCCTCACGCCATAAAGCCACCTTGCACTCACGCACACACCCACAACTCTCACATAAAGCCAACTATACCATTCATGCATGTATTATGAAATCCCATATAGTCATTCTTATCTTTGTACGCATCATAGTGAAAAGCATGTTTATCCCATTGGTTGCATCATTTACCTTCTTCTTGGCTCAACGTATCGTATTACAATTCATATATCCATGTCATGATAGCATTTGAGTATTATTTCTTGTGGTATATCGGATGGAAACCCAGACATAAATTCCGTAGCCGATTCTGAATGGACGGTAGTGCGGTCTGTACATGGGATATAATTCCATGTACCACTTGGAAAAGTGCTCACATTTGTGTTTGTGTGGTTAGTGTGTGTGCTTGTGTTTTTCTTGAATATAATATGCCAATGAAGTTGTATGTGTTAGACATTATGACCCATAGCGTCACTGTTTTGTAAATGATATTGTATTATTGTAGAAAATTAACTATGTGATAATGAAATTGCCTTTTGCCATTTTGTAAAATTATTTACTTTGATATATTAATGGCAAAAAGCCGTATGATTAGTTCCGTATTGAGATGATATGAGACAGTATCAATATAAAAGGTTTAATCATTAAATATCCCTAGTCGGAGTATTATCGAGATCGGACATCGATAATGCGGAATAGACTAGTATTGCATTTGTGCATGTTGTGAGGGCACAACGGCATAGTTCTCATATATTTAAGTATGGATACTTATGCAAGTGCGATAGGAGGTTGTGTTTTACCGATGGTACGGAAAACGCTTCGCTCTGGATAGACCTCGCGGAATCCCATTGGTAGTATGTCTGCGTGTCTATGGGAGGCCGCATCAGGGTAGGTGTATATGGTCTTAACCTGAGACTTGCATCGCTAGTACTTGCGACAATCGGTAAACTTTGGTTTTGGTGGTTGGGGACTTTAAACCGGTTCTGTGTTCACCACTTCTGGGTTTATCAGGGTAGTGTATCGGTGAGTGGATGGGTGTGATGTTCAAGATGGAGTATCACTTCAGACATATGGAGTTGATGATCGCGCAGGACACAGAACTAGTACTCTATAAAAGGTTGCAACCGTCGGGACAATATGACTAGGTCAGGATTGTCCGATTAAAGAGACTAGTTGTTTGATGTCCGATTATGTTTCGTACGGGGCAGACACCTTCCAGCCCCAGGCCTAACATGTGATCGTTCGATACTGGATCGATGTACGCGATACTGCGGTATACTACGCTGATAAAGATCTTATATTCCAGTAAGAATATTTCTGGAGAGAATTGGGTAGGCATGGCGCTTTGCTAGAAGCCAACCTTGTCTTGTGAATCGGTAAAGACGTAGTACGAGGTACGTACGTGTTTGGATTATCCAATGACTGTATTTACTGCCAACATATCCGGAGATCTCTTGGGTCGCTTCCTGAAGATTCACCTATGAAGTTTGATTCGAACCTTATTAATCTTGGATTAATTGCGGAGAAACTTACTTGGATAAAATGCCTTATTAGGAGAGAGAGAGAGATTCGATTAATTTGGAATTAATCGATAAAATAATATATTCGATATATTATTAAACGAAATTAGATTTCGACGCGAATTAAAAATCGGATTTTAATTCGGGCAAACGAATTAATTTAGAATTAATTCATTAGCGACTGAATAGTAATTTCGCAAGGCGTAATTATTTAATTCACGTCGCGACGGAAATTCGTTAATTCGGAATTAACGAAACCGAGCCCGAAAGTGCTTGCGGACACATTCGTATTTTGAATCGAGTGATATCCGCAAATCACATCGCGATATCTCATTACTTAATACGAATAGATGGTGGATGTATCTAGTCACCTTTGTGTTAGACAGTAATGACCCATAGCGTCACTATTTTGTAAATGATATTGTATTATTGTACAAAATTAACTATGTAGTAATGAAATTGCCTTTTACCGTTTTGTAATTTATTTACTTTGATATATAAATGGTAAAAGTCCCTATGATTAGTTCCGGATTGTGATGATATGAGACGGTATCAATCCATAAAGGTTTAATCATTAAATATCCCTAGTCGTAGTATTATCGAGATTGGACATCGATAATGCGGAATAGACTAGTACTGGCACTTGTGGCATGTTGTGAGGGCACTACGGCATAGTTCTCATATATTTAAGTATTGGATACTTATGCAAGTGCGGTAGGAGGTTGTGTTTTACCGATGGTACGGAAAACAGCTTCGCTCTGGATAGACCCCGCGGAGTCCCATTGGTAGTATGTCTGCGTGTCTATGGGAGTCCGCTTCAGGGTAGGTGCATATGATCTTAACCTGAGACTTGCATCGCTAGTACTTACGACAATCGGTAAACTTTAGTTTTGGTGGTCCAGGGCTTTAACGGGTTCTGTGTACACCTCTTCTGGGTTTATCGAGATCGTAGTGTATTGGGTGTGATGTCAAGATGGAAGTATCACTTCAGACATATGGAGATGATGATCGCGAGGGATACAGAACTAGTACTCTATAATGGTTGCAACCATCGGGATAATATGACTAGGTCAGGATTATCCGATTCAAAGAGACTGGTTGCTTGATGTCCGATATGTGTATCGTACGGGGCAGACACATCTCCAGCCCCAGGCCTTACATGTGATCATCCGATACTGGTTCGATATACACTATACTACGGTATACTACGCCTGTTATAGATCTTATATTCCAATAAGAATATTTCTAGAGAATTGGGTAGACATGGCGTTTTGCTAGAGGCTAACCTTGTCTTGTAAATCGGTAAAAACGTAGTACTTGGTACGTACGTGTTCGGATAGTTCGACAACCGGATTTACTGCCAACATATCTAGAGATCTCTTGGGTCGCTTCCCGAAGATTCACCAATGACGTATGATTCAAACTCGATTAATCTTGGATTAATTACGGAGAGACTTATCTTGGATAAAGTACTAATAAAGAGAGAGAACGATTAATTTGGAATTAATCGTAAAATTATTATATTCGATATAATAATCGAAATTCGATTTCGACGGGAAATTAAAATTAGATTTTAATTCGGGCAAACGAGTTAATTTAGAATAATTCGTTAGCGACGTAAATAATAATTTCGCTAGGCGCAATTATTTATTTAAATTCGATTTAATTAACGTCGCGACGTAAGTTCGGTATTTCGGAAATATCGAACCCGAACGCGTGAGTGCACGTGGGCCCACTTTCATTTGGAAACGTGTGGGGCCCACATGACACATGTCATTATATGCATTATTTAATTGTTGATGCATTGCATGGAGATAGTGTAAAAAGCACTCAAGGGTTTTGCATGGAAATTGAGTGTTTGACACTCTAAGCCATTGCATGATTTGTGTCATAAGTTTATTATTAATTAATAAATATTATGGCATAAATATAAATTGATTTTTGTAACAAAAAATTAGATCTCTCCTCTCTCTCACATTGCCGAAAACTTCACTGCAGTTTTGGCTCTCCACTTTTCTGTTTTTTGTTGCAAAAACTTGAAGAATTTGTGCATGTTTGGAACATAAAATACACATCTTTGGCTAGCACCATCAAGGGATCATACAAAGGTGTTATGGGAAACTCATCTTAAAGCTTGGAAGGATCAAAAATTGCTTGGAGCTTCTCTTTCTGTTTGGCCGAACCCTCACTGCACAAAGGAGAAATTTTTGTTTCATCAACGCATCCGCATTCCGATCTTTGTGAGTATGATTCCGCCATACTTCAATATTGTTCATTCATTTATATGTTTTGATTGTTCTTTTGATCTTGGGACATGGATTAGATTTTCCAACAATGGTATCATTGAGCTTAAAGAGCATGCAAATATATTAGGGTAATATTTGGGCAAAATTGATTGAAGCATGATTTGATGATTGTTTTGATGATTAAGTATGCTTAAATGTATGTTACATATGTTATACATTATCAATTTCATGAAAAATAAATTGGATTAATTTTTTCCCTCTTGGAGAGGCTTGGCCGAATACTACCTAGACCATGGAGAAGATGATGATTTGTGTTTTATAAGATAATTGGATGACTTTAAACGAACATAAAATGACAAATTTGTG
>SKCR01006800.1:0-13559 GCA_019454045.1 Zanthoxylum bungeanum | reverse complement strand
GGATTCATTTTTGTTTAAGTTCCAATTATGGCTACCCACGCCCGACAGGTATAGTCTATCCTGTTGTAAGGAAATCTTTAAAGGGTTGTCTATCCTCAAGGAAGATCGTGGGCTATTAAGTCTAAGGCTGAAAGCTAAAATTCCTTTGTCAAGTTTATTTTAGATTTACCAGATCAATCTTATTACTGGCCAATTAACAAGACACATTAAGCTTAAAACTTAATAGGTAAACCCTTTAAATTACCCAAACTATAAAATAACCCATTATAAACCGGTGATATTAGATTCATCACAACTCCAGATAACAAACTTAGTTACAACACATAACTAGGGCTAGTAAAAATTAAAAGTAAAAGTAAAAGACATAAAGTAAAAATGCGTGAAAAGTAATTGCTGTAAAGTAAAGCTGAAAAGTAAATTACAATAAAATAAAATGCTAAGGTAAAAGAATCAACTTTTACTATTTACTATTTATAGATCTCCATTAATATAATATATTAACTTCTTATTATTTTACCAACCAGCTATATAGGCGGTAACCTGATTAAGTCAAATTAAGTCCAACCAGCCATAAAGGCGGAACCAAAAAAAAACCTGCCATATAGGCGGAAGAAAATTTAATTACCAATCGACCAATCTGGCGTATCCCATTAAGTCAATATTTTAAATAGTGAATATATTATATTTAAGGGAGATTAATCTAAATAGCAATAGTAAAATAATTACCTTTCACCCTAGTAGGGGGAAGTTACCTCATCATGGGAATAGTAAAATGGTAAAAGTAAAAAAAAGTAAAATTACTATTATTACAAAACGTATTTAAAATTAATTACAAAACAAAAATTTAAAAGAAACTAGATAGAAAACTCCTTATTTACATCAGAGAATTCATAGAGGAAGGTACATATGAAACTGAAATTTCGAGCTATATTTATAGGCCTCAATAAGCTTCCCGCGTCGCGACGCCAAGTTTGTTCTTGCATCGCTACGCGATGACGTGTCGCTCTCTGATTGGCCGGTTCAGATTCTTATCTGCTGACGTGGCGATTGCGGATAATTAATTCAATAATTGTGCTGGCGTGGCAGTGACGTGTCGACACATTGCGAAAAGGGATTGTCGGCACCATAGAATTGCGACACGTGGCACGCTGTGATTGGTTGATGATGACGTGGCTGACATGTGGCAGGTTGATTCGGTCTTCTGCTGACGTGGATGATGACGTGGTAGAAACGTGGGATGACACGTGTCGACATATGGTGATGGTGATTTTCGGCACCATAGGATGATGACACGTGGCACGTCGCACGTTAGCATATCGGTTATGATGGTGACACAAGGCACGGCGCAGTTAGCAAAGTCCAGCGCACGTTAGCAAAGTCAAACTTCTCAGATTCTGACATGTGTCCCCGGTGCACGTTAGCATAGTGCGGCGCACGTTAGGCGTCGCTACGCGCCAAATGACCAAAATGCTCTCTTTTGTGTTCTTTTTCACTGTTTTGGCCCCAAATCACCTCCAGAATATCCTGAAACTTTATTTATCTACAAAATAACACAAAACACATCAAAATATTTTACAAAACTCAAGAAATGTGTACAAAATATTAGGTTAAATGAGGGGAAAATAGTGATAGATTTACCACTCATCACACCCCAAACCTAACATTTTGCTAGTCTTCGAGCAAAACACAAAATAAAATAACATAAACATCTTTTAACTAAGCCACTTTCATAGGGATCACAGTTGCATTTAGCGTATGCAACAAGCCTTTAAACCCCTAAGTGTCCCTAGTGGACGAGTTGTAGTCTCGTGAGGGTTTACAGCAATGATACCCCAAAATATTTACAAAAGTAAAAAGGTAGTGAAACTAATGCACACAAAAGCAAAAAGACAAGCGAAAAGAGAATAAAGAAGTTAGTGACTAATCATGTGAAACTTCTACTCCAAGTTACTAATTGTTTTGTTTCTTTCTAAATACTGAATAAGAAAATTCTTCAATTATTTTACCATTCTCCATATGCATAGCCAAAAAAATATTAATCAACTCATTTTTGCCCAACCAGTCACAAGTGCAGTTTATAAGAGAGTAAGATTTTTTTCCTAAAGTTTTATCAGAATTCAAACCTTTTTGTAGCAATGGAATAATTTTTCTCATTTTCTGATTTGTTCTTTGATTTTTTTTTATTTATATAAATATCTTCCATCTATGTAGCGAGTGTTGGGTCGGTGGCTCCCAAACCAGTTGGCTTTAGGGCACCAGGTGTTAAGACACCCCTACGAACTTAATTACTCAGACTTCATATATATATATATATATATTTTTGCAGCATCTTGATCCATGTAGCGAGCTTTGGGCCAGTGACTCTCAAACCATTTGGCTTTAGGGAACTAGGTGTTAAAACACCCTTACAGACTTAATAACTCGGATCTCAGACGTTTTTTTTTACTCCATTGCTTTTTGAGATGGTTTCCTCCAATTAAACTAGAGCACTAATATTACAAACTTTTCAATTATAGCTCATGTCCGTATATTACTATGCATGTTGCTAATACCTGCTAACTGAGTATATAAAGATCCTTTAGTCAGTATTATGGAGAATCACAAATTAAATAATTCAAAAGGAAATAAACAAAAATTAACTTGTTCCGAAATAGGTTTGAGATACGTCTCAGGAGTGGAAATTCCTTACACAGCTATCTCTTACCAATTTCACATTTTTAGTCAAATAAAAACAAAAACGCAAAATATTTTTGTATTTTTGAAAAATTTTCAATTTTTTTTGTATTTTCGAAAAGTTTTTAGACTAAAAATAAAACCACACACCACTAAAAACAAGATACTGATCAACTAATTCCCCTCCCCAAACCTAAATGAGACATTGTCCCCAATGTCCTAAACAGTAGAAGAGATGTTTAGAAGATAGTACCTGGTTTTACTGAAATTCTACACGAAAAGTTAAAGGTTAAGATCCAGATTAATCCGACACCTCTTACCACAATCGTCCTCAGACCAATTTATCTTTGAAAGGATAGGGTCAAGTTGTGGTTCATAGGCTAAGATTTGGTCAATTAGATCCGGAGCAGTTCTGGCAGTGAAGAGGAGTTCTTTTAAAGGTTTTGACACGAACCCATTTCTCGAGGCATCATCAAGAAACACACAAAGAAAATCATAAAATCCTTCAATGTTATACAATCCAAGCGGTTTCTGGTGTATATTCAGGTTCGCCCAAGATAACACTGTAAAAATTTCCTCCAATGTACCCAAGCCACCTGGCAAAGCAATAAAAGCATCAGCACAGTTAATCATTTCTACCAGTCGTTCAGACATACCTGGCACGATTAACTCTTCTCCATTTGATGGTTCAATAAGATTTGCCTCTGCCAAGGCTTTTGGGATGATTCCCAAAACGTGACTGCCTCCTTCCTGTACGGCCTTTGAAACGATCCCCATTAGTCCAAGATTGCCTCCTCCATATACTAAGTGCATATTCCTTGCAGCTAAGAATCGACCCAATTCCTGTGCTGCTTCTACGTATTGTGGCTTAACAATAACCCTAGTACCGTAAAACACACAGATGTTTTCAACTCGTCTTCTTGAAGTGGCTTCCATGTTTTACTCTGGATGTCTTCAAAAGTGCAATGATGAGTTGAATTTATAACACCTGAAAAGTGTGAGTAACATAATAGCACTAGTACCTGCCAAATGACAATTATTAGTTAACAGTAAAATAAATCGTGATAGTAAAAAAGATATGGATCCTGTCGGAGAAAATAAAAGAAAAAAACAAAAAAAATCACAATTATTAGGAAAAGACAAAGAGATATAATATGTACAAGAAAAGTAGCAGCTTGATTGATGTCTATGCGTCAGGGACAAGCTTCCCATCCAATTTTCTTATAAATTGGCAAACAGGGTCTTTTTGAGTCAAATTCCCGAGACTTAACTGTTGTCTTTCTTTTAGAAATTGTGTATGTAATTTGCGAATGGCTATATAAACATATCCACTGGGATGCGTCTCAAGAGTTGATGATATATCATCTACAGACTCTTTACTCAAGCCATCCCTAATGAATTTAATTTTATCTTCGCGATTATTAGACACCATTCCTAAAGAACGACAATGAATATTGCAATTCCAGCGTGCACATTTGTAACAAACACCCATTTTCTTAGCTCTATGTTTCTTTGCATAGGTTCTTCTTCCAAATCCAGGCAAATAAGAATTACAGGAAAATCAGAATACTCATCTGCCAATCGGACCCGTGCTTCAATTACCCAATGAATGTCATTAGGAACACCATGGATCGTTAGTAGTCTCATCCGTTCCAAGCGAGCTTTGTAGACTTTCATCAGAGAGTTTTGAGGGAGAAAAGGAAATTGCTTGTAAAGATTTACGAGAACTTCTTCCATCCTGAAATGTCTTAATCTGCAAAAACTAAACACACAAATTTAAATCACACCAAATCACAATATATACACAAATTGCATGGGTTGCCTCCCTGCTAGCGCTAAGTTTAAAGTCGTCAGCTAGACGTGACTTCTCGAACGTTAGGTTGGATCTGAAAGTGTGACATTTTCTTTTTGTCACTCAAGTGATTATCCCTAGTAGTACTTGACACACTGACTGTTAACCTTGAATGTTTCGTTGGTGTTGGGATCCAGTAACTCAACAGCTCCATATGGTAAAACCTGAGTGATCACAAATGGACTGACCACATTGATTTCAACTTTCCAGGGAAAAGTTTCAACCGTGAATTGTACAATGACACTTGTTGCCTTGGTTCCAATGTCTGTGCACTATTTTTTGATCATGCCATTTCTTGGTCTTTTCTTTGTACAATCTGGCATTCTCATAAGCTTGTAAGAGGATTCCTCTAATTCGTTGAGTTGGTGAAGTCATTTCTCTCATGCAGCTTGTGAATCAAGATTCAACTTCTTCAGTGCCCAGTACGCCTTGTGTTCAAGCTCAACTGGCAGATGGCACGCTTTCCTAAACACCAATCGATATGGGGACATACCAATGGGTGTCTTGTAAGCTGTCCGATAGGCCCATAATGCGTCATCCAGTTTTATTGAACAGTCCCTCCTTGTTGATCTAATAGTTCTATCCAAGATTCTTTTGATTTCCTGTTTGAAACTTCAACTTGTCCATTTGACTGTGGATGAAAAGCAATTACAACCTTGTGAGTAACTTTGTATTTGGATATGAGTGCATCAAAGTATCTGTTGCAGAAATGTGAGCCACCATCACTGATAATTGCCCGAGGTGTTCCAAACCGAGTGAAAATGTTCTTTTTTAGGAATTTGATCACCACTTTTGAATCATTGGATGGTAGTGCAATTGCTTCAACCCATTTGGAGACGTAGTCTACAGCTACCAAGATGTACAGGTTTCCGAATGATGGAACAAAGGTTCCCATGAAATATATACCCCATATATCGAATATCTCCACTTCCAGAATGTTTTGCAACGGTCCTTCATTTCTCTTCGAAATATTCCCCATTCTCTGGCACCTGTCACATTAAGAGAAAAAAAGATAAGCATCTTTAAAAATAATGAGCCAGAACAAACCTGATTGTAGGACTTTGGCTGCAGTTTTATTTTCGCTGAAGTGTCCGCTGTATGGTGATGAATGACAGTGTTGCAGAACACTGTTGACCTCATATTGTGGAACATACCATCTTAATAATTGATTAGCACACCATTTAAACAGGTACGGCTCACCCCAGACATAGTGCTTGACTTCTTTGAAGAATTTCTTCTGTTGCTGAGTTGTCCATTCCAACGGCCATTTTCCTGACACAATGTAGTTGACATAGTCAGCATATCAAGGGGCATCTTGTTGTTTCATTGCAAACAGCTGTTCATTTGGAAAAGTTTCTTTGATTGAAAGATTTTTGCCAACTGTTTCTCCATTCTCGAGCCTCGATAGATGATCTGCCACTTGGTTTTCTGTCCATTTCATGTCTCTGATCTCCACGTCAAATTCTTGCAGAAGAAGTATCAAACGGATCAATCTGGGTTTGGCATCTTTCTTCGTGATCAGATATTTGATTACTGAATGATCTGTGTAGACCACCACTTTGGGACCCAGCAGATAGGGGCGCAATTTGTCAAAAGCGTACACAACTGCGAGCAACTTCTTTTCAGTGGTTGTGTAGTTAAGTTGAGCTTCATTCAGAGTTCTACTGGAGTAGTATATGGTGTGGAAAATCTTGCTTTACGTTGTCCCAAAACTGCATCTACAGCAAAATCACTAGCATCACACATCACTTCAAATGGAAAGGCAGTCTGGTGCTGCTACAATGATGGGGGCAGAAAACAGCTTTTCTTTTAAGTTCTCAAAAGCTTCCTGGAATTCTTTGGTGTGAAGTTGAAAGGCACATCCTTCTCCAGAAGATTGCACAGAGGTTTAGCAATCTTGGAAAAGTCTTTTATAAATCTCCTGTAAAAACCTGTATGTCCGAGAAAGCTCCGAATCCCTTTTACTGATGTCGGTAGAGGTAGTTTTTCAATTATTTCAATCTTTACTTTGTCTACCTCGATTCCCTTTTGTGAGATCCGGTGTTTATGAACAATGCCTCCCTGCACCATGAAGTGGTATTTCTCCCAATTGAGTACTAGGTTGTATCTTCGCTCCTTTGTAACACATGTTCCAAATTTTGCAAGCAGTGGTCAAAATAGTCTCCAAACACAGAGAAGTCATCCATGAAAACCTCCATACTCTGCTCCAGCATGTCTGAGAAGATGGTCATCATGCAACGCTGAAATGTAGCAGGAGCATTACATAATCCAAATGGCATTCTGCGAAAAGCAAAAACTATAAGGACATGTAAATGTGGTTTTCTCCTGATCTTCTAGGGCGATGGCAATTTGATTGTATCCCGAATATCCATCCAGAAAGTAATAGAACTCATGTCCCGCCAGTCTGTCTAACATCTGGTCAATGAATGGTAGCGGAAAATGGTCATTTCGTGTTGCTTTGTTCAGCTTTCGATAGTCCATGCATACTCTCCATCCAGTCACTGTTCTGGTTGGGATTAGCTCATTCTTTTCATTTGTAACCACAATGATTCCTCCTTTCTTCGGCACACACTGCATAGGACTCACCCAAGTACTATCTGAGATGGGGTAAATGATGCCAGCATCCAACCATTTAATGATTTCTTTCTTCACAACCTCCTTCATGATTGGATTGAGTCTCCGTTGATGCTCCACTGTGGGTTTTTACTCGTCATTCATCAGGATCTTGTGCATGCAAAATGATGGACTAATGCCTCGAATGTCTGCTATAGTCCAGCCAATCACTCTTTTGTGCTCTCGTAATACTCTCATAAACTTTTCTTCATGCTCCAATGTTAGTGAAGAAGAAATAATAACAAGTAATTCAGAAGAGTTTCCAAGAAATGCATACCTGAGATGGCTCGGAAGTAACTTCAGCTCTAACTGTGGTGGTTATTCAATCGAAGGCTTGATTCGATCTTTCTTTGGCAGTTCCAGGCTTTCCACTTGTGGTGTCACTTTGAATCGGAATGGTTTGTCAATGTAGTTGATACATTCCAGGATTTTAGCATCTAGCTCGTTGTCAGTCATGTTGGTGATGCAAGCTTCAAGTTTGTCTATGAGAGTTGTATCAGTATCCTAAACGATACTATCAACAACATCAATTCTAAAATATTCTTCTTCCTTTTCATCGCTAGGGAATTTCATGGCTTTGAAAACATTGAAGGTAACTTCTTGGTCTTGAATTTTCATGGTCAGTTCTCCTTTTTGTACATCAATCACAGTTCGTCCTGTCACCGAGAATGGTCTTCCAAGGATGATAGGTACATCTTTATCTTCTTCCATGTCAAGGATAATGAAATCTGCTGGAAGAATGAGTTTGTCGACTTTGACCAGCACATCTTCAACAACACCTCTTGGAAATGCGAGCGTTCAATCAGCTAGTTGTTGTGAGACTGATGTAGGCATTACTTCTCCAATTTTCAGTTTCCTGGAAATAGAAAAAGGCATCAAATTAACACTTGCTCCTAAGTCACATAAAGCCTTACTGATATAGTGTTCTCCAATGGTGCATGGGATAGTGAAACTGCCAGGATCTTTCAACTTTGTGGGAAGGTTCCTCTGAATGATGGCACTGCATTCTTCTGTTAATGCTATTGTCTCGTAATCTCCCAATCTTTATTTTCGTGCAAGAATGTCTTTCATGAATTTTACATAGCTAGGCATTTCTTCCAAGGCTTCTGCAAATGGAATGTTGATGTGAAGCTTTCTGAACACCTCCAGGAATCGAGCAAACTGCTTGTCCAGTTTGTTTTTCTGAAGTCGCTGTGGAAAAGGTGGAGGTGGAGTGATCTGATCTTTTTCTTTTTCCTTTGCTTCTTTTTCCTCCATCTGTTGCTTTGTTTCTTTTGAAACTTCCTCAATTGTTGCCTTGATTCCAACATCTTTGTTGATTTCATTACCGCTTTTGAAGGTGATGGCTTGACATTGCTCATTCCCTTGGTTCATTGGATTGGGTTCTCTGTTACTGGGAAGATTACCTGGCGGTCTGTAACTTTGACCATTGGCCAGTTGTCCGATTTGATTCTCCATTGCTTTGATGGAAGCAGATTGGCTCTGAAAGATAGCATCATATGCTACTTGTTGCTTTTTGAACATCTCTGCAATCCATTCTTTCATTTTTGGTTCTTTTTCATGTTTCTGGCCTTTGTTCTGTTGTTGAAATCCTGGTGGATAGTTCTGCTGTTGGAATCCAGGTGGTGGATTGTTCTTTTGTCCTGAATTATTGCTCCATGAAAAATTGGGATGATTCCTCCACCCTGGGTTGTAGGTGATGAAATATGGATTGTTCACTTGTCTGTTGAAATTATTGACATAATTCACCGTGTCTTCAAGTTGGTTTGGTTCTGGTGCTCCTCCATATGGTGAACTTGTGGATCCACCATTAACTTTCATGTTAAGAGTTTCCAGATTTTTGCAAATCACATCCAGCTTGGAATTCAGTGTTGTGTTGGCTCCAACTTCATAAATTCTTGCAATTCTTGGATCATGCTCCTTTCTGTTGGACATAAAGAATTGTTGTTGGCCATTTCTTCAATTAAGTCTCAGACCTGATCTTCTCCTTTTGCCATCAAAGCTCCTCCAGCAGCAGCATCAATTGTGGTTCTCATTATTCCAGAAAGTCCATTGTAGAAGGTTTGGACTAGTAGCCACTTTGCGATCTCATGATGAGGACATTTCCGGAGTAAATCTTTGAATCTTTCCCAAACTTCGCAAATAGATTCTGAATCTTGTTGTACGAAGGATGTGATGTCATTCCTCAACTTTGCAGTTCTGGCTGGTGGAAAGTACTTTGCAAGGAATTTGGTGGCTAGAGTGTTCCAAGTTGTGATGGAACCTGCTGGTAGTGAATGTAGCCAAGATTTAGTTCTGTCTTTCAGGGAATATGGAAAAACCCGCAGTCTCATTGCTTATTCAGCTGCTTGGTTGTAATTGAAAATACCGTAAACTTCCAGGAAGTTGCTGATATAGGCATTAGGATCTTCAGTTGCATTTCCCCTAAACTGTATTGACTGCTGAATCATCTGGATGCATGTTTTGATGTCACACGTATTTGCTGGTAAAAGAGGAAGTACAATACAGGAAATGAATCTGTCAACCACCGGAATGGTTCTGTCTCGAATGGAATCGGTGGTGCAACGTCAAAAGGTTCAGGTTCCATGTTGACTAAAGCTTATTGGCCTTCTCACTTTTCCCTTCTCAATTTTCTGATGGTTCTTTCAATTTCTGGGTCAAGCGGTCGGAGTTCAAAGCTTCCGGTTCGTCTCATGTAGTTTCTGAGAACCTGGAACACAAGAAAACAAAAACAATAAAAAAAATAGATACAAGTAACGTATCTAACCCCAAAACTAATAGTGAAAGATAAATAAGTCCCAGGCAACGGAGCCAAAAACTTGACCGGTGCTTACACACACGCGTATAACGCAAGCGCACGTATCGTTCAAGTAGTATAAAAAGTATCGATCCCACGAGGACTTAATACCTAATCTATTAATTTTATGAGGTCAAATGATTACTAGTATCTAACAGGTTGTTTGATTTATTTAAAATGGTGATGATTCTAAATTTAAAAAAAGTAAATAAAATTGCACGAAAGTAGGTTTAAGAAAATTCAATATTAGGAAACTATATAGGGTTGTGAATCTTTCTAATATCTTTTAAAAGATGAAGTGGTTATTTCATGTTTGTGTAATAAATCGGTTACTAACCTGGAACACTAAATTATGCGAAAGCCTCTGTCGATGGTCAGACGCAAATACCCAGTTTAACCCAATTGAACCATATGTCTATGTCAACCAAATTATCTAAATTCATTAAGTTTAAGTTCTAATTATGGCTACCCCCGCCCGACAGGTATATGTCTATCCTATAAGGAAATCTATTAAAGGGTTATCTATCCTCAAGGAAGATCGTGGGCTATTAAGTCTAAGGCTGAAGCCTAAAATTCATTTGTCAAGTTTATTTTAGATTTACCAGATCAATCTTATTAGTGGCCAATTAACAAGACGCATTAAGTTTACGACTTAATAAGGAAACCTTTAAATTACCCAAGCTATAAAATAACCCCATATAAACCGGTGATATTAGAATTCATCACAACCACAGATAACTAACTTAGTTACCACACATAACTAGGGATAGTAAAAACTTAAAAGTAAAAGACATAAAGTAAAAATGCTGAAAAGTAATTGCGGTAAAGTAAAAGCTAAAAAGTAAATTACAATAAATAAAATGCTAAAGTAAAAGGATCAACTTTTACTATTTACTATTTAGATATCTCCCTTAACATAATATATTAACTTGTGATTATTTTACCAACCAGCCATATAGGCGGTAACCTGATTAAGTCAAATTAAGTATAACCAGCCATAAAGGCGGAACCAAAATAAACCTGCAATATAGGCGGTAAGAAAATTTAATTATCAACCGACCAATCTGGCGATATCCTTGCTTAGTCAGGTTTTAAACCAGTTTAAAATGAATTACCAACCGACCAATATAGCGGTATCCTCATTAAGTCAATATTTTAAATAGCGAATATATTATATTTAAGGGAGATTAATCTAAATAGCAATAGTAAAAGAATTACCTTTCACCCTAGCAGGGGGAAGTTACCTCCTCATGTTGAATAGTAAAAACTGTAAAAGTAAAAAAAAGTAAATTACTATTATTACAGAACGTAATTAAAATTAATTAGAAAACTAAAATTTAAAAGAAACTAGATAGAAAACTCCCTATTTACATCATAGAATTCATAGAGGAAGGTACATCTGAAACTGAAATTTCGAGCTCCATTTATAGGCCTCAATAAGCTTCACGCATCGCGACGCCAAGTTTGTTCTTGCGTTGCTACGTGATGACTTGTCGCTCTTTGATTGGCCGGTTCAGATTCTTATCTGCTGACGTGGCAATTACGAATAATTAATTCAATAATTGTGCTGACATGGCAGTGACGTGGTGATGATGTGTCGACACGTGGTTAAAGGGGTTGTCGGCACCATAGAATTGTGACACGTGGCATGCTGTGATTGGCTGATGATGACGTGGCTGACACGTGGCAGGTTGACTTGGTCTTCTGCTGACGTGGATGATGACGTGGATGAAACGTGGGATGACACGTGTCGACATGTGGCGATGGTGATTTTCGGCACCATAGGATGATGACACATGGCACGGCGCACGTTAGCAGATCGGCTGTGATGGTGACACGTGGCACGACGCACGTTAGCAAAGTCAAACTTCTCAGATTCTGACATATGTCCCCGGTGCACGTTAGTATAGTGTGGCGCACGTTAGGCGTCGCGACGCAGCCTGCGCGTCGCGACACGCCAAATGACCAAAATGCCCTTTTATGTTCTTTTTCATTGTTTTGGCCCCAAATCACCTCCAGAATTTCCTGAAACTTTATTTATCTAAAAATAACACAAAACACATCAAAATATTCACAAAAATCAAGAAACTGTACAAAATATTAGGTTAAATGAGTGGAAAATAGTGATAGATTTACCACTCATCACACCCCAAACCTAACATTTTGGTAGTCCTCGAGCAAAACACAAAATAAAATAACATTCTGAAGAAGACAAAGAGATTACACTCTAATCATTTGTGATTAGATCACCTAGATGTATAATGATAGGAGGTCCCTATGATTAGTTCCTGGATTGAGATGATATGAGACAGTATCAGTCCAAGAAGGATTAATCATTAAATATCCCTAGTCGTAGTATTATCGAGACTGGACATCGATAATGCGGAATAGACTAGTATTACACTTGTGCGTGTTATGTGAGATCATAACGGCATAGTTCTCATATATTTGGGTATAGGATACTCATGCAAGTGTAATAGGAGGTTGTGTTTTACCGATGGTACGGAAAACAGCTTCTCTCTGGATAGACCCCTCGGAATTCCATTGGTACTATGACTATGTGTCTATGGAAGTCCGATATCAGGGTAGGTGTATTTGGTCCTAACCTGAGACTTGCATCGCTAATACTTGTGACAATCGGTATGCTTTAGTTTTCGTCGTCCAGGGCTTTAACAGGTTCTGTGTACGCCTCTGCTGGGTATATCGAGAATCATAGTGTATTGGGTGTGATGTCAAGACGGAAGTATCACTCCAGTCATAGTGGAGATGATGTCACGTAGGATACGGTACTAGTGCTCTTAAGTACTGCAGTCATCGGGATATTATGACTAGGTCATGTATATCTGATAATAGAGACTAGTTACCAGACATCCGACATGTGCTTCGTACGGGGCAGACACGACTCCAACCCCAGGCCTAGCACGTGACAATCTGATACTGGATCGCAATACGCAATACTACGTATACTACGCCTGACATAGATTATATTTCCAGTAAGAATATTTCTGGAGAATTGGGTAGGCACGGTGCTTTGCTAGAAGCCAACCATGTCTTGTAAATCGGTAAGCACGTGGTACGAGGTACGCACGTATTCGGATAATCCGATGACCGTATTTACTGCCAACATATCCAGGATCTCTTGGGTCGCTTCCCAAAGATTCACCGATGACAGTTGATTTAAATTAGAATTAATCTGGGATTAATTAAGAGAGAAAATTAATCTGGGATTAATTAAGATGGAGAAAATTAATCTAGGATTAATTGAGTTATTATTTAATCTGGGATTAAATGTGTTCGGAAGAGAGAGAAAGCCATTAATTTGGAATTAATCGGTAGAATAAATTTAATAGTTAAATTTGATTTTTCTATTTAATTTATTCGTATGGGCTAAAATTAATATATCGAATATATTAATATGAATTGGATTTCATTACGAAATTAAAGTTGGACTTTAATGCGAACGAGCGAATTAATTTAGAATTAATTCGTAGACGACATTCGTAATATATTTGCGAGGCATCATTATTTAATTAAATTAGATTTAATTATTTAGCGATGAAAGTTCGTTTAATTGGATTAAACGGAACCGAGCCGCGACAAATGTTCGTACAGATATTTGACTTT
>SKCR01006799.1:0-13593 GCA_019454045.1 Zanthoxylum bungeanum | reverse complement strand
CAACGGAAAAAAAAATTATGATGCCGTTATCCCTTTGCCCAAGACCCATTTGTTTTGATTATTCTACAAGACTAGACATGTTACTATATATTCTAAGCATAAAAACTAATAAAATATGAAAAGAACATAAACCTAAACATGATAACTATCATAAGAACTCTAATTAAAATAAAGAAAGAAAAAAACTTACTTGAACCGAAGACTCCTCCAGTCCTCCCTCCATTCTACAAGCTTTTCTCGAACTCAACAAGCTCTTCCACGTTCCAAAGAGCCACCCAAGTGTGTGGCCTCCAAAGGTGCACACACCACAGCCAAAACTCAACGGCAAGACTACGCCTTGAGTGCACGTGTATTTTGCCCTTGGTGCTAGCCTAGGCAAATACCTCAAAACTTTTAACTTGAGATTCCTCTATTCAATTAGACTTAAGGATCCTCAAAATCAGTGGCTTACTCTTAAACTTTAGAGTTTCTCACTTATATAAACCTAATATATGAAAGGTTTTTTTTTTTTTTTGGTGTAAAAATTTGTAAAGAATTCTTTGGGTTTATATAGGTGCTCCAAAGACAACAAAATTAATTAAGAATCCGATGTGGGATAAATGCTAATTTAATCTTAGCAATTGGATCTTAATTTAGTGGTTTAATGAGATTATAAAACCCTAAAAGAGTTTGGGCCGAATTGGAATTCAAAACAAATAAAAAAAAAAAAATAAAAAAATGAAGCGCCATCTGCGTCTTTTTTTATTTATTATTTATTATTTATTCCAATTCCCAAAGTGCCCCTATCGTCATTCACCAATCCCTAAGCCACAATGGAACCTCATAAATGATCTGTTCAATAATTAAACACATTGAACCATTTATGAACAATTGCTACAGTAATCATATATGCTGTTAAATTTGTACTGTGCACTGTTAACCATTGATTTTGAATTTGTTGTGTGTGACCTTTGGGGTTCCCCTCAAGTTGGACATGAAATGAATCGTGATAATTTAATCGAACATAAATTATCCTCCGATCAGATGGTCGCTCAATTTCAATGACCAAGGTTGACATCTAGCAACATGCCAAGGCCCCCAAATGAGAAGGAAAGATATATACCCTTTCTATATGCGATTTACATATGATACGGTCCCTCGCCTCACTGTATCCCCACCTTTTGACCTAGGGTACGGAAAATGTCTACCCATATGGTCAAAGGTATGATGCTGATAGTGTCATGAATCGTGCTAACCCAAGAATCTCACATGATTCTTCCATTACGGACACAGTCTCAAGCACTGATCACACATATATACCCGCGAACTGGAATATTACTCTTATAAGAAAATATTATCCGAGAGAGTGGCGATTCTCTGTTGTATCGTTACAAACTTCATATGTTTCAACAAATGACCCAATCATACCCTTATGACCGGATCTTTTGAACCGGGGAAGGAGAATGTCAAAGTTATTTGATTCATACATAAGATTTTAAAGACCTCAAGTCTAAGGACTAGTCATACAATCGATACATGAAAGTTCTCACAGACACATGGGATAAACACTCCATATGAAAACTTTTGGCGGTCAGTTCGATGGACACGAGCAACTCATGCTTCCATGTGATACACCAAGTGGACGGATCTCCACTAGTAGCCTATGAGATCAGCTACCCCACTTAAGGGCATATCATATCATCATGCTACTCTCTCCGCTTTGTGAACGCCCAGATTATTCACAAAACTATGACTAGAAACGTTTGAGAGTAATGATTCTCATAAGGCGTGGAAGCCATCATCTTATTACTCTAAGGGCTTTATTACAGTGTTTGATGATTCATATAATTTATGTAAGACACGTATAATAAAGATTACCATTTTATTAATTAATGAAAATATTACAAATACATGTACATATAGCCCATCCATAAGTTGGGTCTAGGGCATATCCGTTACACTTCCATGGTCATAAAATATGCCATTTACTTGAAGAATTTACTACCATTCTGAACCTCTAATTTTCTCATTTTACTCTCATAGTAATACATTTCTCTAAGAGTTACTATCCACAAGAAGCTTTTGAGGCCTTCATTCTTAGCCATGCTGATATGAATAGAGAGGCGCCTACCCCCTTATCTATTGATCTATCTGCTCTATTAGATACTGTTTTTAGTATGGAAATAGGGTATTATCTTTGGAAGAGTGTGATTATGTTCAATATCTTGGCCCGATACCCCATACTAGGTCTTGATAGTGGGAAATGTGATTACCGGTTGTTTCATATCATTCAAGACATCCGATATGGCTTTCAAGACATCTGATATGGCTTTAACTATTGATCTATCTGCTCTATTAGATACTGTTTTTAGTATGGAAATAGGGTATTATCTTTGGAAGAGTGTGATTATGTTCAATATCTTGGCCCGATACCCTCTACTAGGTCTTGATAGTGGGAAATGTGATTACCGGTTGCTTCATATCATTCAAGACATCCGATATGGCTTTAACTCGACTATTGTTATCTTATCTGAAACATTCTATGGCTTAGATGGAATATACTAATATTGATAAAAGAACCGTCATCTACCATTACGTATGACGTCTTCTTGCTCTTAACCTCCGCTCTGATGAACAAAGGTCTGTTGTGATTTATTCCTTCTAACAAAAGCTCTCCCTCTATGAAGGTAATGACTTGCTTGGATTCTGGTTTAATAGATCCAATAACTACTATAGGATTTGTGTATGATGATACCGTTATTTTCCCAAAGGGTTTGACCATAGCCCTACTATATTCTTTGGAGGTAGATAGTAGCCCCCAAATGCTTATTTGTGCTCGAGTTCTCTTTAGCTGTTGGAGCACAATGTCTTTCATTCATTATTTTCCCTATTTTTTCCTTTTTCTTCTACCACCTCATTCTCATTTTCTTCCACCTATTCTTAATGGTATTATTATAAAATCGACCGCTCCGAACTTCATTTTCCTTGTCACTGGAGAAGTCATCCCAAAATCCACTGTGTTCCTCGATTTCACTATCACTGCAATCCCATATTCCCATGGCATTGGTCTATTGATTAAAGGTTTGCATGACATAGTTTTCAGAAAGTCCTGAATCGATAATGTAATTAGGTGGTGGTACTACATGGTGGTTAGATAAAGGATTTCAATTTGTGTTTGGATAGTTTTGTTCGTGGTCGGGGATTTTATGGCTATCAATAAAGTGTTGTATTTCTTATTTGAGGCATACACAATTATCAGTGTCATGCCCATTCTGGTTTTGGAATTGGTAGTATTGGTTGAGGTTGAGTTGTGAGGGATTAGGTTAGATAGTGGTTTGGTGTCTAGGGGTTGTAGCAGACCTTCTTATTTGAGTTTTTCAAAGATCTTTGACAGTGCCTTGCCAAAGTTAGAAAATCGGGGGTTGCGGATAGCAGGAATTTCAGCGAGGCTAGCTTTGGCTCTAGAAGGCCCCCCAATTGTCCTTTTTCTCTGGCCGTAGTACTTCTTATTTTCACCCTCATCTTCTTTGATATCCATGAAAGTCTCTTTCAAATGACTAAAGTCAGCAATCATTGAGGTCATTCTTCTCAGTTTGTGGTAGATTGAGGGCTTGGTGCCCTTGATGATCATTTTAATTTGGCCATTCTCTGAGGACTTTGTTCGCATCTACAAAAGTCGGCTTCTCCAGCGATCAACATATTATTTGAAGCTCTCATCAGGCTTATGTTTGGTGTTTTCTAAATCCCAGAGTGACACATCTATCTCTATGTCTGTGACATATTGGTTCAAAAAGTCATCTACTAAGGCTTTCCAATCATCCCTTATTTTATGCTCTAAACCATGGTACCATTCTATCGGTGCCTCTTCTAGTGACATCCCAAACATCTTCTGCACTTGACGTTGGGACAAGCTTGTAGAACTCATTGAAGAAGATGTGCCTTTGGGTTTCCGTTACCATTGGATTTGGTCATCTCGGTCATTCTAAATTGGGAAGGCAACGATTTCTTGAATGCCAAGTAACACACATAGCCCTTATTAAGAAACTTACTTGCTTGCAAAATAAATATCAAATTATTAGGCACTTCACCTTTGCTCCCATGATAAACATAAACTGGTTTGCCTGGAACAAGAAATGTAATAGCCTTCCCTCTACAATCCACTGAGGCATAACACATAACAAGCCAATCTATACCCAAGATGACATTGAAGTCTAGCATGTCTAATTACACAAGATCAACCTAGTAATCATATTGAATTGCGTATCATACTCTGTCATTGACATCTGGTCCGTCTGCCTTAAGTGCTTAAATTCTTGAGCACTGACATCCCTGACACTTTTAGGTTGGAATTGGACTAAGAAGGCTCTACTAAACTCAAGCCATGCTAAAGGTAAATCACAAGTACCTCTCCCATTGACAAAAGATATGAACCATTCTTAAGCAACATCCTTCAATTGAAAACTCACAACCTCCACGAATCTGACCTCTAATTCTGTAGGCTAGATTCGTACAAAAGCATGTACTTTTATCACCATCTGGCTAGTACTTTCTTATTCATTTCATCTCTTCGAAAATTTCACTTCCACCTTATTGCCTAGAGTCTTTCTCTTCTTCTTCTTCTTCTTCTCTGTATTATATTTGAGAACCTCACAATTTATGTACCTCAAATACCTTGTCCTAAGGGTAATGCTTTCATTTTTTATGTCAAAATGACTATGGTCGTGCTTTAACGGTATTATACTACATCTTAAGTCTACATGTTCATGAGAACATTATTAGGACGAGTGTTATGGTTCATCGCTACCAGAGCTATCTAACTAAGATTATGATGGGTCGAGAAATCAAAGTCTATTTTGAGTTATCACACAGAAGTACTAAGTCTACATATTATGCTATAATCTTCGAGCTGCGTTATCTACGTCGTGACCTATACTGGACTTCCTTTTCGTTTCCTGAGTGTTCAACATTTCTCATTTACTGGATCTGTTTCTTGGGGTTATATGGGTTACTAATATGACTGGTCTATTCTGTGGACTTCTACTAGTTACAAGCATTAGACCAGCTTGTCTATGCTATGTGCTACACTAGGCTCTCTTACTGTTTTCTACAATTGTGATGGATCTCTATCTGGTAGAGTTTTCTCTTAATGTTTTTTTATTTCTATTTCGTGGTATACTGCGTGGCTACTGTGCCTTCTTACATATACTTTTATCTATTCTGCTCAATAAAGGAGAGTATGGTATGAGTGTCAAATGATGTTTAATACTTTTGTATTGGTGTCATATATCGATTTCCCTAGCTTAATCCATTACCTTTTTTAGAATAAGTATGAGATGGTCTCCGTTAGGATGTTTTCCTATCTAGTACTTCTACGGAGTCGGGCAATGGTCAAGTTACGATTTCACATACTTTGGACTCCTTTGCTAATAAACCAATTTGCTCATTCTTATGATATTAGTCTTACTTAGTCTTGATTCTAGGCTAGGGTATCTGAAACCCTTACATTCTCTTAGGTATCCCAAACCTATTAGGAATCTTCACAACTAGATCAGATTTCTTGCTTCTTTACTTTTCTATCTACTTTCTAACGTTCGAAAAGCTTGTTATGCATACATGGATCTCAAAAGTTACTGAATCTACTCTATCGGATTCTATGAGGAGGGAAGAAACCTTACTTGAGCCTATTTGACATTCTTATGTCTATTTCTCCTCGTTCTAGTATCTTCAGTGCTACAACTCGTGCATTTTCTTTACTATCAATTATGTTTCTACTCAATCTATTATCTTGACTAACTTTATGCATATACGTCTTTCTTTACTTTCTGGTTCTACACTTCTTATAGCTTTCTCTATTTTTTAAAAGCTTCACGCATATGTTCTTAAAAACTTCACTAGTTGTTCTTATCACTTATCATGTCTGAACTTTAGGTGGCATATTCGAATGGTTATAAGGATTTTGTAATAACCGAAACTTTACACTATAGCTCAAATAAAATTACGACTTGGAATAAAATTTTATTTTAGTTTTTAATTTTTTTAACATTTTAGAACTAATAAAGAAATATTAAAATAGGTTTCGTACCTTAGGAATCTTGTATGGAGGTCCCAGATAAATTTTCAGTTTCAATACCTCCTTCTAGCTTAACAGAATCAACAAACTAGTTTTAGTAATCTGGATATAACGTTTTCGTCTGATCTCCAATTTTTATGAATTTTATATCATCAGAAAGATAAGACTAAGACCTATAACTTTCGTGTTGAACATATTCCAAATTTCAGACCCAAACTAGGTCAAAATACAAATCAAAATTGCACGAACAATGTTACACTTGGACTATTTTGGAAATGTCCCTATTTTTCTGTTTTTTATCATTATTTTTTAATAAAATCACCCCCTCTTTTTTTTGGATAAAGTAAGAATAATAACCAAAACAAAACTGTACAAGAGCAAAGAGGCATACCCCAGGCAACTAGAGAGGACAAACCCTCCTAGAAGAAAAGTCGAAAGACTACAAGTAAAATAAGATCAAGAGAAGATGTCATCGGGCAAGTGCCAGGAGAGGTGAAGCCATTTATTGTCATAAGATGGTTTCACCTTCTGTAATAAGATAGCACGATTCCAAACATAAAAAAAATATCGCTAAGAAGAACATAAACATGGCGAAGAGGCCAATCATGGGTGCAGGCATTCCTCTCCCTCCAAATATGGCAAACTGACGCAGCAAACGACAGCCGCACAAGAAGATGACGCAAAGAGCCATCGGTAAACTGATACATCCACTCAACAGTCTGAAGGCAATCATTGTAACTCTGATATAACCAATACATAGCTAGCACAGTCGACCAGACCCTCGAAGAGAAGTAGCATTGAAAGAAAAGATGATCAATATCATCACCTGAGCAACCATAGAGGATACAACGCGAGCAAACAGAGATACCAAACCTAATCAGACTATCCTGGGTACATAGACCACCCTGAATAAACATCCAAAGCAAAAAGGAACTCCCAGATATCGCACTGGAAGAATCCCCTCTTGAAAACCAGAACATGAAGCAGCTGGCCTTAAATGACTCTTAGCTGGATTCTGGACTAAACCTGATAAACCACTGAACTGCCAGAGACAGTCTTTGATCAAAGAGACCGATGAGGCATCCGTCTTACAAAAAATCATAAGGTCATCCGCAAAACAAATATGTGTAAGACGGTCCTTAGAACACCGCCAATGGAACTTGAAACCCCGATCAAAAGCCATATTATGAAGTAAGCCCGATACAACTTCCATAGCCAAAACAAAGAGATAATGAGACATAGGATCACCCTGTCGCAAACAGCGACCCCCAGAGAAAAAACCATGCAACTCCCATTAATAGGCACAGAGAACCTAGTAGAAGTCATACACTCCTGAATCCAACCCACCATCCTCTCTGGAAAACCAACAGTCCGCAAAACCTCAACCAAAAAATCCCAACGAACAGTGTCATAAGCTTTCATTTTATGAAAAATATGAATGACGCAACTCTAAAACTCTCTATTTTCTTCTTCATCTACGCCATTCTTAAGAGAAATATGATGATTTCAAGCATGTCATGTAAGCTTTTTTTCTTCTTTCCCCTTCTTTATTTCAGTTTTGAGCAAGAAATTAGAAAGCCCAATTCGTCTATATATAACCTAAGAAATAAAACTTTGTATTTAGCCTCAATAGAGTGATTAGTATGCATTTTCATGCATTTCATGATTGTTTACACATGAATTAAGCTTAGATTTTGAAAATACCCAAATTATCCATGTCTAGCGGAAGGTGATTTTTGTTGTTCTTGATGAATAATAGGGATAGTTCATGTACTTGTTGATGATTGAAATATGTTTGTTGTGATTTGGAGTTAAAAACTCAAAAAGGGCCTTTTACTAGTCTATGGCCGAATTTAAGGGTAATTTTGGGGGTTATATTTTTATGCTTTTGATGATGATATGTGTTGGTTCCTGTATGGGAAATTTTATAGCATGAGTAGTGTTGATATTGTGTTGTGTTATAGAAATGGTGAAGTTTGTTTACTTTGTACACCAAGTGTTCGATGAAATATCGGACCAAATGTAAATTAATTAATTGAATAAGTGTTGTAAAGATAATATGTGTTTTGAGTACTGTGAAATCTGGTGGTAATGGCCGAATTAAATAAAGTTGGAAGGGGGGCGAAATTCGTAAGTTTGGCAATAAGTGTAGCTGCTTAAATTCAGACATGTTGTGTTGTATCGGTCATAAGTTAATTGTTTGACTTCCAATTGATGAACCGTAAAATTACGGATAAAAGAGACACATAAGGTAGTAACATATCCAAAAATCATAGTTTTTAGACTTAGGATGAGTCCGAACCGAATTTTTGAAGTTGTGCGACCCGCTGCCACTGCACCCAGTTTTTCAGCTTGAACAGCCCCTGAACATCGGTTGATAAATTGAGTTTTTGAAATCAAAATCGAGATCCATAAAAATATCAAAAAACTAGAAACATTAAGGACCATTCTAGTAACGATTCAGCCTATGCTTCATTCCCAATTAGTTACAGCGAATTTTCAAATTTAGGTGTCAAATAGTATATTCATAACGACTAGGAGAATCTATGTTTCCGCTACCACACTTGCATAATTGAAAATCTAAGCCCGTAAACTTCATCAATACCATAAATATCTCCAATATTCAGCAAGATTAATTATCCATGCTTTGTATATTCTTTTATGCCATATAAAAATATTCTGAGTTATATATACTAACGATTGTATGGACTTTGGATCGATGTCAGGGTACTAGACCATCTCCCACGCCGTGAACCGCTCTCGATTTTTCATAGCACTATGAATGGATATTTTATTTTTATAATGTTTTATTGATTTATAAATTTATATGAATTTATTTATAATCAAGTTATACTTTGAGATGAGAACTAGTTGCCAAAATGCTTTGATGAGTTATAAAGGTTTTTGGACCAGTTGAGAAATGTTATCATGTTTTTGATATTTTGAGATGATTTATTTTATGAATTTCTTATAGAGTGAGGGAAAAAACCAATCTCAGAGACTTTTAAAATTGACGAATTATTGAATTGATGGATTATGGAATTGATGGATGCAACAGAAATGTGCACATGTAGTTTCAGGATTAGGGGACGATGCTATATGACATCTCTAGATCTTAGTTTTAGGGCCATGATGACAACATTGATTAACGCTCATGTCTCTAGTTCAGTGACTTGAGGGACAGTGAGACGTAACGTCCTGAGGCACTAGTTAGGTGTGTGGGGACGACAATATGTAACGCCCCCATATGCCAGTTGTTTTCCAGATGAAATTTTCAGAAACAATAGTTTTATGAAAAAGTTTTAGAAAGAATTAGTTTTACGAGAGATCTCAGAGTTTTATAGAAAGAAAGAAGTTTCCATAAAAGTTTTGCGGAAAGAGATTTGTTTTTAGACAAAAAGAGTTTTCAGAAAAGATTAGTTTCTTGTAAAATGAGATGATTTCGATTGCAAAAATAATTTTTTCATAAAATATTTTAGTTCTCATTTTAAACTGTTCACTCACTAGGTGGTTCAAACGATCTAACCCCCTCACTCTCCAATGTTATTTGTTTTGCAGGTTTACTTAGAGAACGAGCTCGAGACGATAGATACTGATGGAAATCACTAGGGTTATTGGGTCTACATGGCAGTCAAGTCCAAGTTATATGGATTAGTTAAAGTCAAGGTTGTAAGAGTTAAAGTATAAGTCATGTAGTAGTTGATTGCGAGTCATTACATAAACTTGTCAGAGTCAAAGTTACCATAGTTTAATGTGGCTAGAATAGAGTTGTAAGAATCAATGGTTGTTTAATTAATTTAAGTTGGAAATGTAGCCCTCCAGTGTAAGTGTGTGATTTGTGATTGTCAAATAACAAGAAAAGTAGTAGAGTTCAATTAGTTAGTCAGTTAGCTAGAGGCGATAGGGTACCTGCCGGTAGCATCTTCAAGAAAGGGATGTTACAAAGTTGGTATCAGAGAATGGTCTAGGGAGTCAGTGACTGCAGTGGGTAGAGTGTTAGGGTCGTCTTGGATACGTAGTATGCCCGGGGTACTTGTATGATAGACACTGCCTCTCCACTATCCGATTCTCGAGTACGTAGAGAGGTTAATATGATTTTCGAGAATCATTTGAATAACCCTCCAATAATCTGAAACTAGAATTCTTATTATAGTAGAATCCTTTTGTAACCATTCGAATATTACACCTGAAGTTCACAAATGATAAGTGATAAGAACAACTAGTGAAGTTCTCGAGAACATATACTCGAAGCTTTAAAAATAGAGAAAGTTAGAAGAAAGTGTGAACTAGAAAGTAAAGAGAAAAGAATGAGTAGAAACATTAATAAAAATGTCAAATGGGCTCAAGTAAGGTTTCTTCCATCCTCAAAGAATCCAATAGAATAGATTCAGTAACTTTCGAGATCCATGTATGCATAGCAAGCTTTCCGAACGATAGAACATTGTAATGCCCCAGTAATCCCGATGACTGAAAAGTTATTGATGGCATATTACATAATGTAAATCATGTTCAAGCATGTATATGCTCACTGAATGACTTTTCAGACATTCGATAAATTTCTCACAGTTCCGAAATGGAATTCATTATAAGACTAAATCAGGACAACCCATGGTATTTGGACCGTAATTTTTTCATATGAACTCCGATATTTATGAATTTTTTATCGTCGGAAAGCTAAGACCCTACAACTATCATGTTGGACAGTTTTCCAAATTAGAATCAGAAATAAGTCAAAATTATAGTTTAAAAATTCGTATAAATAGTACCCCGAGGACTAATCTAGATGATTCTCCATATGAAGGGAAACCCTCACGTACAGTTTGTTTTTTTTTTGGTGAGGGAATGAGCCCGACAGGGTCCCCCCACTGACTTTAAGTTTTTCAAAATTTCTGATATTTTGCCATTAAATCATTACTTATTCAGCCTAGTATAAATATGGAACACTATTCATATATCTCTAACATTTTTGAAGAAGAGAAAACGTGAAAGGGAGAAGAAAGAAGAAAAGAAGGAAGAAAGAAGAGGGGAACCATTTTTTTCTCACCAAAGGTAATGAGGAAGCAAAGGCAAATCAACACATAAAAAGCTAAGAAAAGGAATGGCAAGCTTAGAAGACTCATTTGGTGAAGGAAATCAAGTGAAATGAGGTAAGAAAATCTTGGCCCAAAACTTGGATTGTAGAATTTTAGTGATATGTTGATATGTTGGTATTATTAGCATCCTAAGGATTGCATCTAGGTGGATAAAGAACTAAGAAATTGAGTTTATTGAGAAATGCCCAAAGTTTGAAATCCTAGATGTTGACCTAAAACAAGAGTTCTGAGATTAAATGGTTGTTTTGATGAGGATATATTGGTATAGAATGTATGAAGTTGAAGCTTAATAGAGTGGGTTGTGTAAAGGTTGTGGTGTGGAAGTGTTGGAAATGCATTTGGGCAAGTTAGACATTGCAGAGTTATGCTAGGCCTTGGAAATCGCCATAGCGTCGCGATTGTCAACACCCCACGTCGCGATGCGTAGCGTCTAGCGTCGCGACGTGAAACAGAGCATGATCTCTACTTGGCCATGCTTGTATAGGCGTCGTGACTCGCCAGACTTGGAATCGCGACGCGATACAAAAATATTTCCATACCATTTTTATTTCAACTTAGGATGTTAGGACCACCCTAAGAGTTTCATATCGAGGCACATACACATAATATGACAAGTCACAAGCATAATACATCATGTGGTGTTGATGGATTAGTGGAATTAAGAAGTTTAGTCTAATTTCGAAGCATGCTTCACACCTTATATTCTAATCAAGTTTCTCAATTATAGATCATCGCAGGAACCGCAGTATTCTTCGACGAAGCGTAATACTATCTGCCAGATCCTAAAATCACTGAGAGGACCATTTTCTCAAACTGATTTTATTTAAATATTTTTTATGTGAGACTTACTTTTAAAGCACATCAAGCGTTAGCCAAAGTTTGATTTCAATTGTTTTAGGATTGATAATGTTTCAGAACCAACCCACCCTCCCAACCTTCGTTAAACGAAGGTAATAATAAAGAACCACGATATTCATCCCAATGATATTCCCAGAAACAAGTAAATATGTGACGTATTATAGTATTCCACAAAGTATGAGAATACCCCTAGGATAGGAAGACAGAGACATAGATCATGCAAGTTCGAGGTATAGAACACAGTAGGGGAGAAGACAAAAGGAACGTTAAGTATAATAAAGTTTGAGGTGAAACTGTAGCGGTAAGATAATAATAGAAAAAAATACTAGATAATGACAGAAGATCATAAGTGTTAAGATAGTGTAGGTACTGTATTTTTGCATATAAGTCCCGATGATGAGTCTCACATGGAGAAATTACCTCAAGCACTCACGCACAAAGCCCCATTCATGCACAGCCCCTCACATTGCCTCACCCACGTAACAGCCCTCTAGCCTTCATCACGCTAAAGCCATTCACTACCTCACGCAAGAAGCCTCTCAAATTCCACTCATAAATCTGCCCCTCATCCTGGACGCTACAGCCCTTCAACAGCCCCTCAACATAGCCTAACTTCACGCACCTAAACTGCATCCTTTCCCCACAAAACTGCCATGAAAACCACCTGAAACAGCAGCCCAATTTATCGTACAAACCACTACAAAACAGTAGCCCAATTTCACGTACAAACCACCACAAAACAGCCCCGTACTGCAGCCATTTAGACCCACAAAACAGTCCCCATTTACCACAAAATAGTGAGCCAATACCGCGACTAGAAACACCACAAAATTGAGTAAAAATAGTGAAACATCAAAGAAAAACGTTGAACCAGTGCACCGGAGAAGTTGCAGAGCATCAACCCTTCCGACGACCACGTACCGCACTTCCGATAGACGACTAAAGAGGTTAGACCTGAGGGCACCCTTTTATTTATTATCCTTTATTTTTAGTTATTTTATTACTTTATTTCGCATGAGTATTGTGAATTGGTGCATGATGTGATTCCGGATGAACGAAATATGTGTTTTTTCTTACGGTATATCGGATGGAAACCCGAACATACATTCCGTAGCCGAATCCGAATGGACGGTATTGCGGTTTGCACTCGGGATACAATGCCTCGTACCATTTAAGAGATTCACATATTTCGTTTCATCCAACCTAGTACTCGAGCATGATTAGGTTACTAGTATGTTATTTGTTTCTAAGCATGATTTAAGCATTAGTACGTTATTTCCTTATGCATGACTTAGTTATTTTCTTTCGCAATAGGTGTTTAATTTACGTTTATGTTTATGTTGTTATTTATTTTTTGTATTTGATAATTCAACACGCTCATTGTGTGATATCGTACGTTTGCCGTTATGATAACTAACTTTTAAAGCATGCAAACTTAGATTTAAGACGTATACGGATTTAGGTGTAGGTTACCTTTTTGTAAATGTATGTTGAGTAGACTTGATTAAAATTGAACAAATCTGTTCATTACAAGTGACATAAGTAAGATACCATTCCGAACCCAACGGTTTGAGGTATTCCCTTGCGAGGGGT
>SKCR01006798.1:0-13532 GCA_019454045.1 Zanthoxylum bungeanum | reverse complement strand
TCACATAGTTAATTTTGTACAATAATACAATATCATTTACAAACAGTGACGCTATGGGACATAATGTCTAACAGCAGTATGGATAAAAAAGTTCATCACTGAGTTGGAAGTGCTTCCGCGATAAAGAATGGTGTCACGATGTACTGTGACAACACGGTCTCCATTGCTCAATCAAAGGAACCAAGCTCCCACTAGAAATCTAAGCATGTACTCAGACGATTTCATCTCATCAGGGAGATTATTGAGAGAAAAGAAGTTATTATAGAGAAAATACCCACAGAAGATAATCTTCCAGATTCTCTGACTAAAGGGCTGACTCAACAAAAGCATGATAGGCACACCCGAGAGTATGGTGTATAGATTCATACTAGTTGGCTATAGTGCAAGTGGGAGATTGTTAGGGATATGCCCTATACCCAACTTGTGGATGGGCTATATGTACAAGTATTTGTAATGTTTTGATTAATTAATAAAATTGCAATATTTATTATACGTGTCTTACATAACTTATATGAATCATCAAACACTGTAATAAATCCCTTGGAATAATAAGATGATGGCTTCCACGCCTTATGAGAATCATTACTCTTAAACGTTCCTAGCCATAGTTTTGTGAACAATCTCGGTGTTCACAAAACGGAGAGACTAGCATGATGATATGATCCGCCCTTAAATGGGGTAGCCGATCTCATAGGCTACTAGCAGAGATCCGTCCGCTTGGTGTATCACATGGATGCATGAGTTGCTCATGTCCATCGAACTTACCACAGAAAGTTTTGACATAGAGTGTTTTTCTGGGACTATAGTAGAAACCCAACAATGGTATCAAGAGCCTTGTTTAAGCATGAAAATGGATTTAGGGTAAAATTGGGTAAAGTTGATTTGAGCATGTTTGGATGAAATTGATTGTTTGAATATGCTTGAATGATGATAACATAGTGTTATGCATGGTCAATTTGATGAAAATTGAATTGGATTAATTTTCCCCAAAATATTTGGCTTGGCCGAATGTGTGCTACCCTAAATGTCATGGTGATTTTTTCTTTGAATCATTGGATGAGTTTAAAATACTTGGGAAATTTTAATTTGAGATTCAATTGGATTGAAATCGGAATTGGACTAAAAAACCCCAAATTGCCGTGAGTGATATAGCATGGAAATGATTGATTTTTTATTCAATAATGTTGGACATGTGTTGATGATGATAAGCATGATTAATTATATAAATTGGTATTTTGGAAATGTTAATTTGGTTAATTAATCATGGCTATACACTTTGATTAATTTAATTGTGAAATTTGGAATTTTGTGATTTAAATTAATTGGGCTTAATTTGCAATTGAGCTTATAAAGTTTTATTTGGACTTAATGGGCTTGGTTGGGCCAAGTTTGAGTTAGGCTAATTGGTTGGATCCAATCGGGCCCAAAACCATATCCATAAAGTCAAAATATAATTAAATGGGCCTTTAATATTTTAATTGGGCCTAATGGGCCTAAATTGATTTTTGGCAAAATGGTGATTCCTTATTGGGGTTTGGTTGCCAAAGTCCATGCCCTATAAATTAATTGAAAGCCCGTTGGACTTTAATTAAATTGACATTGGATGTTAATTGGGCATTGAGACCCGATAAGATTAGATTTAGAATCTAAGTCGTAAAGGCACATTAAAAAGTGTAATTATTTAATTTGGAATTAAATATAGAATTAGTATTGAATACAAATTAAATTGGATTTAATATTGTAGTTTGATATAATTTAAGAATTCGTACTTCAGTATTTATTCTTAAAACGAGTCGGACTCGCGCAAAATCAAATCGTTGTTTGAACATTGGATGGTCATTAATTTCAGATTAATTAATTGGATTAGATTGATTGATAACATGACTTTTGTGAATACATGGATGTGATGAATGAATAATGTATATCGGATGGATATTAGATGGGTGAGGGCAATTTTGGAAATTATTGTAATAAATTTAGAATTTATTAAATTGGACCTGCGTGTCCAGCCTATTACCTCTTGACTCTTTGTATTTCTCTTCCCACCTATTCCCCTCAATGTAAATGAGGTTTCTTTAGAAGTTTTATGTAATTGGGTAGAAGTAAGATTTGTGCTAGCGGGAGAGAGGAAATGGAGAGATTTGTTCTAGGAACAAAGTGTTTTAAATATCCATCAGCATATCGTTATTAATTTATTTATGCACCTTATTATGTTTTTAGAATGCATGTTTAAGGGTGTATGATGAGACCTTAACAAAGATAATTAATTGGTTGCCAATTATGCGAAAAACCCTCAACATATATTACGCGTTTTCTTTCCATTGAATGATCTATTCTCAAGATCCAAGATTGGCACTGGTTTGTTGGCCAAAGTCAAGACCTTTGTCCATCGCGGATGTGTTTGAATCATGAAGGCTTTGTTCCATATCGCATGTCTTGTCCAAGTTGTGATTTGTTGGCCAAAGTCAAGATCATTTCTTGCCCATCGACATCGATTACGAAGCTTTCCAAGGTCAATGGGTCTCGCTTAACTGGAATTACTAAGTTTGTTGTGCCAAAGCCAAGGCTTAGTTGATTCAGAGGAAAAAGGTTAGGCAATATATTGGATATATTGGCATATATAAGATATATGTTTCAGAGTTGGATGTCCACCTACTGGATCTAGGAATTGGATGAGATCCAATTGATCTTAGAGATCTACCTAGTTAAATATCATACAATTGTTGCCCAAAGTCAAGGTTGTGTGTTATTTAACGGGATCCTAGCCCACTAGGAAACAAGGTTTCTCGAGTACTCAACAGAGGGTAAGAGGCTCGTCAAAAAATAGTGGGAGGCAAGTATTAAATTTGCAAATTCATTTAGTTACTTGCCAATACGCACTCATTTCATTTTTTCTTCATTAAAATAAATATATTAGTTAGACTAATATTTAAATGTTGTTTTAATTAAACAGTTGGACTGTATTCAAACTATTTCAAATTATAATTGATTATATAATTGGATTACAGTAATCAATATATTTGAATTTAACCAATCAAATTATAGTTGATTATATAGTTAGACTATAGTAATCATTATATTAAATAGTACCTGAAAACGTTGATTGGATAGTTGGACTATAGCAATCAAGATAACTGAAAGATTAGTTTTTAAAACTTAATCCTAGGTGAAATTTTTTTTAAACGGCTTTAATTTTCAAATTGGGAATAAAACCTCAGGATAGTCATGGGAACTAAGAAGTTACTCTATTTTATTGAGAAACATCTCGGGCCTAAGCCCGGAGTTGAGCAAATAGTAGAACATGATCTTTGGAAGATTCATGTGATGATAACTTTAGTGCTCAATCCTTTATGCTTAATGCAATGACACTTTAATTCCGTCATCAAAATTAAGAATTAGATCATTGTACCTTGATGATGAAATTAAAGATCTTCATAGATTTATTCTTAGATCTTAGAAGTACAAATTGCAAAAGAAGCTCTTTAGCTCGTGTATGTCAGATGGTACATTTTTCGAGCACTAGGTGTCACAGATGATTGCTGACATCGATCACCTAGGTTAGCTGGGCGTTACCTATGTGGCCGAGACTACCAAAGATTTGATCTTATAGTCTCTACCCGAAAGCTGGGGCAAGTTCATTATGAACCAAGAGTAAACTCTAGGAGAGTTGTTGGCTATGCTCAAGGAAGCAAAGCCAGAGCTTCTAAAGGGGCTAAGGCAAAATCATCACAAGTCTTCTAGGAAGACAAAGGACATATCCCAAGATGTCTGCCTAAACTGTGGCAAATGGGGTCACTGGATGCGTGACTACCGTATAGACAAGGAAGACATGAAGGAAGTGAAGGTGGGGCAAGGCTCCGGCTTTAAGTATGATTGTCATAAATATGTTCGCTATTAGTTTCAAAATTGGATTTTGATACTAAGTATCGTACATAAATATGTACTGTTGTTCAGAATCTACCGATGAGCAGGATACTGACTTCAGACGAGATTGATCTATAAATCAGAAATGGGACGAGAGTCGTTGTTTTAATCGTAGAAACCTAAGTTTAGGAACTACCATTTAGGTGTGTACTTAAATTAGGAAACTGTTATAATGTACCTAGTTTGACTATAAACATTATCTCTATATCAGAGTATAACTCGTTGTGGGTATACCTTTATATTCTAGAACACTAAAGTTTTTTATTTTATAAAGATGATACTGAGATAAGCACATTAGATGTGAATAATAGTATTTATATTTTGAATATAAAAGAATCTCAAACGTATAACATGACAAACAAATAGCTCAAACTGATTTAATCAGATGAGACTAATTTGTGGCATTGTTGTCTGGGACACATCAAACAAGACTCGTATATCCACACTTTTGAAGAGTGGATACTAGGACAAATTTGATTCTATTCAAATAATGTCTACGAATCTAGTTTATTAGGCAAAATGCCTAATACACCTTTTACTTGGTAAAAGTAAAAATGTCATCGATCTGTTAGCCCTCGTTCATGTTGACGTAAGTGTGCCCATATCTAGCTAGGCTAGAGGTGGATATGAATACTTCATAACCTTTACGGATGTGGCATCGCGTTATGGTTATCTGTTTCTTTTGAAACCTAAATCGGAAACTTTTGATAAATTCAAAGAGTTTCGACACGAAGTAGACAGACAGATCGGCTAAGGTATTAAACCGCCACGATTAGACCATGGTGGAAAATACTTAAGAAATAAGTTTCTCAATTACTTGAAAGATTATAGTATTCTTTCAATGAGGACTCCTCCCGGAACACCTCAATTTGACGATGTGTCCGAACTGAGAAACCAAATTTTTTTGGACATGATGAGGTTAATAATGAGTCGCTCTGAGCTACCATTTTCCTTCTAGAAATACGCATTAAATAGTGCAAAACTTATTTTGAATAAGGTTCCATAAAAATCTGTTAGACAGATTTCATATTAGATATGAACAGGAAAGAAACCGAGTTTTCTCATTCCTGATGATTTGGGTATGTTGGGCATATGTTTGGATGATACCAAACTAGAACCCAAATCAGATAAGTGCCTAATTTGTAGGTCATCCAAGGATAACCAAAGTATAGTACTTATACAACTCACAAGAGAACAATTTAAATGTTACTCGCCATGCGGTTTTCTTAAGAGGAATACCAATATGCAGTGGTAACTGGGAGGAAAGTAAAACTTGATGAAAATTGGAGTAATACTGTTTCATGCACCGATTCCTTAATGGAACACAAACTGTTCATCAAGGATGAAACTGTACCACAATCTTCGAATACACAAGAACCGCGTAAGTCGGAGCGAGTCAGAAAATAACCTGGGAGGTATGGGTTTCTGATCTCACCTCATAAAGATGTCAATCTTATTGAGGAAGACAAACTGACTACGTATTAGGAAGTGATACAAGGTATCGACTCCCTTTTATGGCAAAGTGCCATGATGTCCGAAATGGATTCCATGTATACCAACCAAGTTTAGATACTAGTTGATGTACCAGAAGGCATTGTGCCTATTGGTACTATATGCGTTTCAAGGAAGACATACATGGATGGCAACGTACCAACGTACTGAGCTAGGCTTGTAGTGAAAAGGTATCGTTATCAAAATTATGTCGATTACAACGAAACCTTTTAATCGTTTCCTTGATTAAATCCATTTGGATAATGTTTGCTAATGCTGCATGTTTCATTTATGAAATATGGCAGATGAACGTCAAAATCGCTTTCCTTAAACGAAAACCTTTTGGAGGATGTTTACAACATCCTGACGGTTTTGTCGTACCAAAATGAGCAAATAAGGTTTGCAAGTTAATTCAATCCATTTATGTATTGAAGCAAGCATTGCGTTCTTGGAACTATCGTTTTGATGTAATCATAATGGTATATGATTTAATTCAAAACGAAAATCTGATTCTTGTGTATATAATGAGGTTAGTGGGAGTGCACTGACAATGATTGTCCTATAAAATGATGATATATCATTTATTGGAAATGACATTCCCATAAAACAATCGGTGAAAGCTTGGCTTTCATGAAAATTCTCCGTAGAATACTTGGGAGAGACAACATTTATTCTAGGAATAAAGATCTACTGGATAGATCTAAAAGTTGTTGACACTCTCTGATAACTCGTACATTGAAACATATGTATGCGACCTAGTGTCTCATATGCTTTGAGCATATGGAGTCACAATCAGGCCAATCCAGGTGATGGTCACTGGATTGATGTTAAGAACATCCTTACGTATCTTAGATGATCTAAGGATGCTTTATTATACTATGGAGAATGAGAACTTGAAGGGACTAGGTTCACTGTTGCAAGTTTCCTAACCGATAAAAATGACTATAGGTCATTATAAAGGATACTGTATAGTTTGAATACCGGAACAGTGAGCTGGAAATCTTCCAAGCAAGAAACTGTTGCCGAATAAACAACAAAAGCAGAATATTACTGTAGCTGAGGCAGCAATAGAAGCCATTTGGATCTTAATAATCCTAATTGGATTAGGTGTAGTTCTGTTAGTAGCTGAGCTAGGCTACATCATAGGCTAAAGAATTAATGGTCTCATCAACGATCCAAGTATATACTTCAACTGTTCATCTGATTCGTTCGGATCATACATCGTGGTGATGCGAGGAACAACAAAAATTTTCCTTGCTCCATCCTTAAAGCTCACGGCTTTGGCCAAGTTTTGTGCTCCTTATTGAATCTCCAAGCTCCAAGCTTTGTATGTATATTCCTTGCTCATGAATGGGTTTCCCTATCACCTTTGTATGACCCATTGGATGTGCTAGCATCATGGAAAAATTTGCCACAAATCTTCCCCTAGTGTACTTGATGCTCTCGGCAATGAGAAGCAATTTTGTGAGAAAAATGGCCCTTGGCCGAAAATGGGAGAAGAGAAGAGAGAGGAGTGAGTTGTGTTGTTGTATTTTGGTTTCTAAAACCTAATAAAACATATACCAAAATCTCTACACATTTTGTATTTGTTTTTCCAAAAAACAAAAAGCAAAAGTGAGGGAAAAAAGGCATTAAATGCATTCAACAACCGCCATCAACTATTCACATCAATCAATGATGACAAGAATCACTTCACTCAAAGTGATGTGACTTCCATCACTTGATTGACTAGTGATTTGACGCTTGATGTGACTTGTGGGCCGCACTTAAATTCGAAATGTGAGTGGGCCCGCAAACACTCCCGGGCTCGGGTTCGCTAATTCCGAATTAACGAATTTTCCGTTGCGACGAAAATTAAATCAAATTTAATTAAATAATTATGTCTAGCAAAATTACTATTCACATCGCTAGCGAATTAATTCTAATTAACTCGTTCGTTCGAATTAAAATCTAATTTTAATTCCGCGTGGAAATCTAATTTCGTTTAATATATTGAATATATTAATTTATCGATTAATTCCAAATTAATCGTTCTCTCTCTCTTTAAATAATATTTTATCCCAAATAAAATATCTCTCTAATTAATCCTAGTTTAATTTTTTCTCTCTAATAATTAATCCCAGATTAATAATGTGCGAGTCATACGTCATCGGTGAATCTTTGGGAAGCGACCCATGAGATCCCCGAATATATTGGCAGTAATTCCGATCGTCAGACTATACGAACACGTACATACCTAGTACTACGTTTTTACCGATTTACAAGACATGGTTGGCTTCTAGCAATGCACCAAGCCTACAAAATTCTCCAGAAATATTCTTAAAGGAATATGTGATCTATATCAGGTGTAGTATACGTAGTATTGCGTATTTCAATCCAGTATCGGATGTCACGTGCTAGGCCTAGGGATGGAATTATGTCTGCCCCGTACGAAGCACATATCGGATCTCTGGTAACTAGTCTCTATAATCGGATAACTATAACCTTGTCATAATATCCCGATAGCTGCAGCATATACGAGCACAAGTTTCGTATCCTACGTGATCATCATCTCCACAATGACTGGACTGATACTTCCATCTTGACATCACACCCAATACACTACGATTCTCAATATACCCAGAAGAGGCGTACACAGAACCTGTTAAAGCCCTGGACGACCAAAACCAAAGTATATTGATTGTCGTAAGTATTAGCGGTGCAAGTCTCAGGTTAAGACCAAATACACCTACCCTGATTCGGACTTCCATAGACACATAGTCATACTACCAATGGAATTCTGAGGGGTCTATCCAGAGAGAAGCTGTTTCCGTACCATCGGTAAACACAACCTCCTATCATATTTGCATAAGTATCCAATACTTAAATATATGAGAACTATGCCTTTATGCTCCCACAACATGTTGGTTTCTATTATGGTCCCGGATCGATTATAAGCATGAAAACATTGTGAATACATATCGACGAAGTTGCGGAATACTCACATCGATCGGTTGAGTCGATTTGAAGAGGATTGAAGCCAAAATGCTCACTGTTTTGGCGCATGAACTGCAGCAGTCCACTGCCTCCAATTTCAGAAATTTTGAGATGCAAAACGGAGCTCCAAGCCTCGTTCGACGGATCCCGGCTCTTGGGTGAACCTCCCTACCACCTTCGCAAGACTCGTAAGTGTGCTAGCACTTGAATTTTCACCATGAAAATCCACTCTTGCTTCCCTAACATTCACGCCAAAATGGTTTCAAAAACAGTCCACTTTTGCAGTTTTTTGGGCGTGAGAGAAGAGAGCAAAATGAGAGAGAAGAAATGTGATGGTTAGATTAGAAAAGTGTAAAATGTTTGGTTTATATATTTTCCAAAATATATTAATGATTTACCAAAAGTCAAATGGTGAAAATCATTTAATTGATTTCTAAAATCAATTCATTTACCAAACATTCCAACCACTCCACTAACTCACATCTAGTCACATCTTTCATTCAATCAATCACATCAATCAATCACATCACTCAAAGTGACATTTGATTTGACGCTTGATGTGACGAATGATTTGACGCTTGATGTGACTTGCGTTGCCGCACTCGAATTCGAAATACGAATGCGCTCGCAATCACACTCGGGCTCGGGTTCGCTAATTCCAAATTAGCGAGTTTTCCGTTGCGTCGTAATTAAATGATTACGCCTAGCGAATTTACTATTCACGTCGCTAACGAATTAATTCTAAATTAATTCGTTCGCCCGAATTAAAATCTAATTTTAATTCCGCGTCGAAATCCAATTTCGTTTAATATATCGAATATATTAATTTACCAATTAATTCCAAATTAATCGTTATCTCTCTCTAGACGATATTTTATCCTAGATAAAATATCTCCGTAATTAATCCTAGATTAATTTTCTCTCTCTTCTATATAATCCCAGATTATATAAGAGTGCGAGTTGTGCGTCATCGGTGGATTATTGGGAAGCGACCCATGAGATCCCCGGATAATTCGGCAGTAAATACGGTCGTCGGAATATCCGAATCACGTACGTACCAAGTACTACGTTCTACCGATTTACGAGACAAGATCGGCTTCTAGCAAAGCACGAAGTCTATCCAATTCTCCGGTCATATTCTCTAAGAATATTCAAGATCTATATCAAGCGTAGTTACCAAAGTATCGTGTATATCGGCCCAGTATCGGATAGTCACGTGCTAGGGCTGGGGCTGGATAAGTGTCTGCCCCGTCCGAAGCACATATCGGATGTCTGGTAACTAGTCTCTATAATCGGATATACATGACCTTGTCATAATATCCCGATGGCCGGCCAGCACTTAATAGCACTAATACCGTATCCTGCGTGACATCATCTCCACTATGACTGGAGTGATACTTCCGTCTTGACATTACACCCAATACTCTACGATTCTCAATATACCCAGCATTGGCGTACACAGAAACGGTTAGAGTCCTAGACGACCTCAACAAAAGTATACTGATTGTCGTAAGCATTAGCGGTGCAAGTCTCAGGTTAAGACCATACACACCTACCCTGATTCGGACTCCCATAGACACATAGTCATAATACCAATGGGATTCCGAGGGGTCTATCCAGAGCGAAGCTGTTTCCGTACCATCGGTGAAACAGAACCTCCTATCGCACTTGCATGAGTATCCAATACCCAAATATATGAGAACTATGCCGTTGTGCCCTCACAACGCGCACAAGTGCAATACTAGCCTATTCCGCATTATCGATGTCCAGTCTCAATAATACTCCGGCTAGGGATATTTAATGATTAATCCTTCGTGGACTGATACTGTCTCATATCATCTCAATCCAGGAACTAATCATAGGGACCTCTCTTCATTTATACATCTATGGTGATCTAATCACAAATGATGAGAGTGCAATTTCCTTGTCACATAGTTAATTTGTACAACAACACTATGATCTGTACAAATAGTGACGCTATGGGTCATGTTATCCAACAATCTCCCACTTGGCACATAGCCAGTCACTCAAGTGTCGAACACCCGAACTATGTACGGTTCGCTCAAATTGCTGAGAAAAGGTTTTCGTCAGCGGATTTCCATGATTATCGTCTGACGCGATTTATACGATCATCACATCGCCACGATGTATGATCCGAACGAATCAGATGATATAGAAGTATATATCTGGATCGTCGATGAGACCTTTAATTCTTTAGCCTTGTGCTGACGCCTAGCTCAGCTGCTAACAGAACTATATCTAATCTAATTAGATTTATTATCGACCCAAATGGCTTCTATTGCTGCCTCAGCTGCAGCAATAATCCGCATTTGTTGTTTATTCGGCAACAGTATCTTGCTCGGAAGATTTCCAGCTCACTGTCCCGTTATTCAAACTTTATAGTACCACAGTATTTAACTGTTTGGAAACTTGCGGTAGTGATCCCAGTCACTTCAAGTTCTCCTTCTCCATAGTTTAAGACAACATCTTTAGTTCTCTAAGATACTAACAGATGTCCTTAACTTCAATCCAGTGACTATCACTTGGATTGACCCGATTGTGACTCCATATGCTCAAAGCGTATGAGACACCCTATCAAGTACATTTTAAATGTACAATTTCCAGAGAGTATTAACAACTCCAAATCTATCCCAGTAGATCTTTATTCCTTGAATAAAGTTGTTACTCTCAGAATTCTACGGAGAATTTCTATGAAAGCCAAGCTTTCACCAATAGCTTTATGGGAATTTCCTTGTCAGTGCGCTCCCACTAACCTCCTTATATACACAAGAATCATTTCGTTTTGAATCAAATCATAAACCATTATGATTATTTCAAAACGACAGTTCCAAGAACCTTATGCTTGCTTCAATCCAAACATGGATCGAATAACCCGCAAACCTTGTTTGTCGGTTATACAAAATCGTCAGGATGTTGTAAGCATCCTCCAAGAGGTTTCCTTTTCAGGAAAGCGATTTTGATCATTAACTTACACATTTCATAAATGAAATATGCAGTATCTACAAGCATCTTCAAAATGGATTTACCATGGCAACAGGTAAAAGGTTGAACCGTAATCAACACAATGTTGATAACGATACTTTTCCGTCAAAAGCCTAGCTTTGTACGTTGGTATGTTGCCATCCATGTATGTCTTCCTTGAAGACGTTTATAGTACCAATAGGCACAATGCCTTGCGGTACAACAACTAGTATCCAAACATAGTTGTTATACATGGAATCCATTTCGGACTCATGGCACTTTGCCATAATAGGGAGTCGATACCTTGTATCACTTCCTCGTACGTAGTCGGTTGGTATACCTCCATAAGATTTACATCTTTAAGGGGTACATCAGAAACCCATACCCCAGGTTGTTTTCTGATTCTCTCCGATCTACGCGGTTCTTGTGTATTCGAAGATTAATGGTACAGATTCATCATTGATGAACTGTTTGTGTTCCATTAAGGACTTCGTGCCTCGAATAGTATTACTCCGATTTTCATCGAGTATCACTATCCTCCCACTGACCACTGCATATCGGTGTTCCTCTTAGGAAAACCGCATGGTGAGCAACAATATATGGTTCTCATGTGAGATTTATAAGTACTATACTTATGGTTTCCCTTAGGATAACCTATTATTGGCACTTATCCAATTTGGGTTCTAGTTTGGTATCATCCAAACGTTATGCCCGGCATACCCAAATGATTAGGAATGAGAACCCTGTTTCTTTCCTGTTCATATCCTATATGATATATCTGTCAAACAGATTTATATGGAACCTTATTCTAAATAAGTTTTGCACTGTTAATACATATCCTGTTGAAGGAAATGATAGCTCAGAGCGACTCGTGAAACCTTATCATGTCCAACAAAATTCGGTTTTCGTTCGGACACACCGTCTAACTGACGTGTCTAAGGAGGAGTCCTCATCTGAAAGAATACTATACTCTTTCATGTATGTTTGAAACTTACTGCTTAAGTATTTTCCATTACGGTCTTACCGTGACGGTAAAATACTATAGCCGATCTGTTTATCTACTTCGTGTCGAAACTCTATAGTTTCCGATCTGTGTTCTTCAAAAGAAACACATAACCATAACGTGATGTTACATCCGTTAAGGTCACGAAATATTCATGTTCACATCTAGCCTAGCTAGATATGGGCCCACTAGCTTCACCATGAATAGGGCTAACAGATCGGTGGCATTTACACTATTACCAAGTAAACAGTGTTTTAGGTACTTTACCTTACAAACTAGATTCGTAGACTTTATTTGAATAGTCAAATCAGTCCTAGTACCCACTCTTCAAAAGTGCGGATATACGAATCTTGTTTAATTGTGTCCCAGACAACAATGCCACAAATAAGTCTCTATTGATCAAATCAATTTGAGCTATTTATTTGTCATTTTATATGTTTTGAGATTTTAATTATATTCAAAATATAAATTCTGTTATTCACATCTAATGTGTTTATCTCAGTATCATCTTTACATAATGAAACACTTAGTGTTCTAGAATATAAAGGTTATCCACAATGGATTAAACACTGATATAGAGATAATGTCTCTAGTCAAACTAGTTACATTATAACAGTTCCTAATTTAAGTACACACCCGAAGGGTAGTTCCTAAACTTAGGTATCTACGGTCGAAACAGCACTTTCGTCCCGTTTCCGATTCGCAGAGCAATCTCAGCTTGAAGTCAGTATCCTGCTCAAAGCAGATTCTGAACATCAATACATATATTTTATGTACCACACTAAGTATTTAAAATCTAATTTCAATACTAGTAGTTAACATAACTTTGACAAACATTTTTAAAGTAAGAGCCTTGCCCTTTCTTTAATTCCTTCGTGTCTGCCATATCAAATGGTAGTCACTTTGGGATATGTCAATTATCCTTTTCAATATTTCAGGAACCTTAGGCCAAGCCTTGGTTTTTAGAATATCGAAACTGTTAGACATTATGTCCCATAGCGTCACTGTTTGTAAATAATATTGTATTATTGTACAAAATTAACTATGTGATAATGAAATTGCCTTTTGCCGTTTTGTAATATTATTTACTTTGATATATAAATGGCGAAAGTCCATATGATTAATACCGGATTGAGATGATATGAGACAGTATCAA
>SKCR01006797.1:0-13575 GCA_019454045.1 Zanthoxylum bungeanum | reverse complement strand
TCAAGTTAGCCCAAATATAAATAAGCCGAATGTAGAGAGATTAAGGTTTTAAGATACCTCAACCGCTGATTGATTTCGTGAGGGCGGAGTATTATGCTTTATCTGATGATATGTGTAGTGTGTCCTCCATTCTTCATTCCTTTGCTCATCTCTTTTATAGGTTCCCTGATGTGGGGTCTTTCTTCTGCCCGTTTGGAGTAGTTGTAACTGGTGATTTAATTCTGATGATTTATGTCTGGCAACTGACGATTCGTTTATCTATCTTCTAAAACCGTCGACTTTATGATGTTTATGAATTCTGATTATTTCTCTTGATCTGGTAACTGGTGTCCGTTGGCTCCCTTGATGTTGATGGGCTTGGGCCTATGAGGCCTATTTGTCTGATATTTTTGCATATGGGCTGGACTCACTAATGGGCTCCGTTGGCTTCCTTTGATGGTAACTTGGGTAAATGTTGATTTTATCCTTGGGCCCAATTTTGGCCCGTACAATGTCTCCGACGTATGTGTTGATATTTACCATTATACATTGTATTTTGGGCTCTCCCAATAGCCGATTGGCTATTACAATGTATGCTTATCGCTGACACCAGTTTGGGCCAACTAGGAATATCCTCCAGGAAGTTTCGAAGCCATTTCGCTTCTTCCGCTGTTTTGTCTAATGTTATGAACTCTGATTCCATAGTAGACCGGGCAATATATGTTTGCCTTGAGGATTTCCATGACACGGCCACATTACCAAGTGTGAAAACAAATCCACTCGTAGATTTGGAATCCACTATATCAAATATCCAGTTAGCATCGCTGTATCCCTCTAGAAAACAAGATATCTCTCGTAATGTAGCCCATATTTTGAAGTTTCTCTCATATACCTCAAAACTCTTACTATGGCTTTACAGTGGTTATGTTCTGGATTACTCGTATATCTGTTAAGCCTGTTCACAGCTTGAGCGATATCAGATCGTGTGCAATTCATGAGATACATCAAACTTCCAATGATTCTCGAATACTCTAATTGCGATACGCTTGAGCCAGTATTCTTTGATAGATGAAAAGTTAGGTATACAAGAGTTCTAGCCACATTTAGATCTCATTTGTTATATTTCTCAAATATCTTCTCAATATAATGAGTCTGAGATAATATATATCCGTCTAATGTCCTAGAAATCTTAATTCCTAGGATCACATCAGCTACTCATAAATCTTTCATATCAAATCTGCTGGATAATACATTCTTGTTAGACTGAATCATTTCATGATTACTACCAATTATCAGCATATCGTCTACATAGAGACACACAATGACATATCCTTTTTGAGTTGACTTGGTGTACATACACTTATCACACTCATTGGTTTTGAACCCACTTGACAACATCTCTTTGTCAAATTTCTCATGCCATTGTTTAGGTGCTTGTTTTAATCCGTACAAGGATTTTACAAGTTTGCACACCTTCTGTTCTTATCCAGGAACATTAAACCCTTCTGGTTGTTCTATGTAAATCTCTTCATCCAATTCATCATTCAAGAATGCAGTCTTTACATCAATTTGATGTATTTCAAGACCAAATATAGCTGCTATGACTATGAACATTCTTATCGATGTGATACGAGTCACTGGTGAATATGTGTCAAAGTAATCAAGACTTTTTTTTTTATCTATAACCTTTTATGACAAGTCTTGCCTTGTACTTATCTATTGATCCATCTGTTTTCATCTTCCGTTTGAATATCCATTTGTAGCCCAATGGCTTACAACCTGGAGGAAGATCAACCAACTCCCAAGTATGGTTCTGTAGGATTGAATCAATCTCACTGTTAATAGCCTATTTCCACAAAGGTGCCTCCGGAGAAGACATTGATTCTTTATAGCTTCGAGGATCATTTTCTAACAAGTATGTCAGAAAATCGGGACCAAACGACTTAGACGTTCTAGCTATTTTGCTATGTCTAGGTTCGATTGTCTCAACGTTTGCACGTTGATCTGATTCTTGGTCAACCTGATCACTGTCTTTGACAGTATCAATCATTCTTTTGAGAGACTCTGTTCTTTATCTTTCCTGAAGACCATGTCTTGCTTAGGAAGTCGCCAGTCGACCATGTCTCTTCTCGCAGTTCCTTGGCTGCCTCTTATTCACCCTCCACAGGACCCGGAGGATCTTGAGGTAATTAGCCAACTGCAGAGTTGTCAGGTAGAACAATATTTTGCTCCACCACTGTTTGAAGTTTGCCCACCAAACTTCTCCGGTTTTTTTCCATGAGAGACCGGTACTGTTATGTTTCCGCTAGCCATATGTAACTGGAAAACGAACAGGGGTCAATAAGTCTACAAAAGACAAATTACACAACGATCAACGAATGGTATTGTTTCAAGTGATATACCAAGTATCCACTCGTTGTTCTATTGTACAGAAGTACCAATAGACACAAGTCATTGAATTTCGACTAAAGTTTCTTATGAAAAGTAAATAAAGGAATATTCAGAGGACGAGGGGGGGTCCGGAGTAACACTTAAATCCCTGAATACTTAGGCTCTTATCGCATTTTTGACAGAATATCCTTTAAACACTTTCTCAATAGAATCTCTTAGCAATTCAAACTCAGTAATACACCTTTAATTTTACAATACAGAATTCGATATGTGTATATGTCAAACAAGATTGGGTGGAATTACTTGTGTAAAATTACACTTTAAATTCTCAACCAAGTATGCAACATACAATTAGTTTTCAACTTTATCACTATGTGTATGCTTGTGATAATTGAACAAACTAATAATAATTTAAATCTCTACTACCAAGATTATTGTGATTCAGTATATGATTTACTAAGTTAATATTATAAATACTTAAATTAATCTAAGTCTTTGCAGTTTATAAACAATTCCAGGACTAATTCGTTAGTGTCGCGTTCGTATCTATGTTCGAACGAGACTGTCCAATGTGCGTACGTTCGTGGTGCGTTCTATAACGCGTTCGAACGAAGGGTTCCAGAGATTTCACGTTCGTGGAGCATTCAAATGGACTATTTCAGAGTTTACGTTCGTGTGGCGTCTGAAAACGTGTTCGAACGAAAATATTCCGGAGGGTTTACGTTCGTGTTGCGTTTAAGACGCGTTTGAACATTTTAAGTTAGAGGGCTTGCGTTCGATTTGCATTTAAACACGCGTTCGAACATTCTTAGGAAGAAGGCTTGCGTTTGAGTTGCGTTTGAAGACATATTCGAACGTTCTTACGAAATTTCAGATTTTTGCATTTGCGTTCGTCGGACGTTCGAACGCCCTACGTATTTTTCATGCACAGACTGTATTTTCATGCGAATTACTATATAACAACACTAAATTGATAAGTTCTTAAGATTGTTGGTATATTTGTGTCATTAAACAGAAACACAAACATGCTTTTAACAATCAAATCCAGAATCTAAAAGTGGATCTACACTAACATGCATAAACCCTAAACTTTGAGAACATGAAAAACCTGATAAAAGCGACGAATCTTGCAGTCCAAGTCGAGATGAATCTCTGTCCTTAAGAACTTATTAGCCCCGTCTCGGTGCTCTACGGGTTCTGTGGCTAACGTTCTCCTATGATAACTTGGATTCCTCTTCTCCAAGGGGCACTCCTTAAGAATATCTTGAACTAAGAAATGGTGGGCAACTCTCTCTTATAGAAACGAAAATAATGAGACTCAAGTTTTGTATTTCTTTTCTGGATTGAACAAGGAGCCTCCTTTATAAAGGCATGGAAGGGTGCCTTAAGGGCACCCCTTGGGTTTGGGTGCAACCCTCCAAAGGGTTATACCTCTCTCATGCACCCCTCCCATCCAAAAAGACATATTCATCCTAATAATATTAGAAGAATTTCCAACAATTACAAATTTACAATTACTTATCAATTTGTATTCTTGTGAGTTGTGACACATCGCATACATCATTGCAATATGTAAAAAATAAGATTTTTGATGCAAGGGAAAAAAATTAATAAGTTAATTGAGTTTTGATTGATGAATGAGTATATTCTTATGTTTAGATATTTTTTTTATTAAATGTACATATCATTATAAATGTATCGTTTTTTGTTTAGAAGTCAATGAATTTTATTAAAATAGCTGAAAAGTTTAATATGAGACAAAATTTTAAATGAATGACCAAAGGAGAAAATTATGACCTAATGTGTGTTTCTACAATAAAACTCTCCATAAAAAATATTAAAATCATATGGTTAGATACTAATTTAACCGACAGCTACTAGGACCACGTTCATTATAAAATTAGGATTTTTTTTTGAGAATCAAGCATAATTAGACAAGAAATATAAATTATATAGGAAATTTAGCAAGTAGAAAAATGTCATTTTAATTTTTTTTTGAAACTTCGGATTTCCGAATTTTTTAAACACTATATAAGACCAATGTCTTCGAAGTGAATATAAAATGACAAAAAATATATGAATTATCCATCAAGACTTAGGATATTTGAACTTGGCTATGAAGTTATTTAGGATTTCTGAAGTTTTCTCCATTCTCCGAACTTGTCTCCGAAGTTATGACCGATGTTGAAATTATTACTGTCTAAACAATGAGGTGTTCACTCGATACCAGAATATTTGGTATACACAACCTATTGTTGGGGCATATGCAATAGATTAGAAGATATTACTGGATATGGACAGATCGATCTACTGTTCGAAATGAGATGTGACAACCTTTATACTTTAGAAGCCCTAGTGTATGCTCGATTATGTCAGATGTGCATCAATAACATCGATCCAGAAATGATTCATAATCACCATTTTCAGTTTTCTACTAGGTTGTTCGGAATGAGGTTGGGTATTACCTCTAACTTGATATGTGAGGTATTGAGGTGTTCGATTATGGAGGGTAAGTAGTTTGGACACCATAATAGCTGGCGGTACAAAAAATGGCTCGATCAAAAAGCTGTTTTGGGTAGGGTACTGTGACCAAGGCTTGCGGAGAGTGAGCGCGCCTCGTCTTATGATGGCCGATTGCACGCTTAGGTAGATAGATGTACATCAAACTAGACATTCGGCTTATAGAGGATATCTTTCAGTTGATCATCGTGTCGCGTATCGATCACGTGGATGAGGTCAATATTTTAAATATTGTATTACTAGACTGCATAATACAAATCATTTTTTATATTATACATATTAATTTATTTTTTATTTTAGACAAATTCTAAGATTTTATTTTTCCTTGTGGGACCGTAAGGTAGACATATGAGCCCTTATTATAGGGCATTGGTTTCAGGTTCATGCCTATAGTAGGACGGACATTCCTCATGACATGGTCATCACCCGACTCATGTAGTATTTCCAGCTGAATTTGGATGCTGATGTGGTCTCTTTTGAGAATCCGACTATCATTAACCTAAGATTCCTGCGATGATGAGCCTTTATTGTACGGAAGCATACAATATTTCATGACATGTATCAAAAAATGATATATATTTTTTCATGATAAAAATTAATAGTGATTCGAGTATCTCATCATCCAAGTGATCCATTAGTCTTTTTGTTACGTGATCGCGTGATTGCGATAGAAGAGGGTCAGGCGAGGATCAATGAGCGATAAAAAAGAATGACTGATCGACAAAAAAGAATGTAGCAGTCATTAGATGGTGCGTTAAATATCTCAGATAGATACTGAGCCTGATGATGTATTAGCTGACATTGATTTTGATGATATATATTTATTTTATACATTATATTATTTTCATTTTGATGTATAGTTATCTATTTTAATGTATAGATAAATATATATATATATATATTATTTTTATATTTATATATAAGTCCCAAAAGCAAAAAGAAAAGAAAAGAAGCAAAATTAGTCAAAAAATTAAATCATAAATAAATAAATTTTTTTTATTAATAATATATATATATATATATATATATAAGAAATATTATATGAAAAAACTAGCCAACAAACTTCAGATATTCGAAGTTTCAAATAAAAAATTAAAAAAAAAATTTTGGTGTAGACTTTGAGAATTTGGATTCTCCGAAAGTATACTCGAAGAAAATGACCATTTTGAGAAAACTCAACGTTTGTGGTTGATTTTGACAAATTACAAAGTATTTTTTTTTTGACTAATTTTGCTAAATTCCCAATATATAAGCTTACATTTGAGGGAAGAAAATGTCAAGTTAATAACAAGGCAAGATCTTGATCCCCCTTTGATCTTGCTCTTACAACAATTTACAAAGACAAATTTGTACCAAGATTTTTTTTTAACCGTGGTGTCCGGGTTATCACATATAAAAAGTAAGTCGTTGGTTTTTATAAAAAAAATACATCTAGTGAAATTCGAATTTAAATTTGAGAGTGAGCAAATGACTCAAGTCGAAAGCCTTCAGATAACTCAGTCATTGGAGTTGATCCTAAAATGATGTGTCTTGATGGCAAATGGATTATGATTTGGTGTCAAATCATGATTTGAGTCCAAGGGGTGCATTTATTATAAAAATCTGGGATAATCGAGAGTTTTATCTGCTCCGCTTAAGCTCTGATAAGGTGATTTAACGGCAGAGTTTCCAATATTTTCAAAAAAAATAAAAATGATTGGGGTTAAAATTTGTACCAAGTTGGTATAACTTTTTTAAAATAATAACAGTAAAAGAGAGAGAAAGAAAATACCATATGTCGCGGGTCCCATCCCACATTCCGAATATAACAAATAAAAACCTGCCAAATCAGCAAACCCACGAAAGCAAAACTACTTTTCATCTACTCCATCCAACAGACACACAAATAAAAAGAGAAACTGACTTCTTTTTTTTACCAACATAAAAAACTAATAAATTGCTTACCTTTTAAGCCAACGATTCCTATAACGTTCAAGCATTTTCCCTTTTCATTGCACGTTTTGTATATTTTCTGACATATCCTTATCCTATAAAAAAACACCCACGACCCACTTCACAATTCTCAAGATCCAAACACAATTCCCTGCCAAAAAAAAAAAACTGATTAAATTTGTTTGTTGAAGAATCGAAGATGTGTTGCGGAACGAAGATGTGTATGTTTTGCATATGTTTGATAGCAGTGGTGATTCTAATCGGGTTGCTTTTCGGATTCGGAGTATTCAAGAAGGCATTCCACAAGGTTAAGGATAACATTCATTCTTCTGATCCCACTGTTCTTTCTTCAACTGGAAGGCCTTTCCTCTATGTTCCTCCTCCCAGTCCTTTTTAGACTTTCTTTTTTCTTTTTTCTTTTTTGTTTTTTGTTTTGTTTTAGGATTTGGTTATATTATGTCGGATCTATAATAATTTTTTTTTTTTACCTGTTTATGTTCCTTCTACATACATTCTTTCGATGTTGATGTAATATTAATATAGTTGTTAAGTTTCTTTGATTTGATTATATTGGTACTGTGCTTTTTTATTTAAGAAATTAATCAAGAATTTCAAGATTCAATGGTCAACTAGAAATTCGACTCTCCCCAGGAATGGCTTTGAAAAGCGAGTAGTTTAAGCACTTTGTTTGCAAATCACTTTTTTTTAAAAAAAAATATGAATAATACACAGCTTCTGAGACTGCTGGCTGCCGCATAAATTAGCAACAGCATATGCCATGAAAAATTTGTGAACAATAATGAGTTCTATAAAATGTGGCTACCACCCACCTATTACAAATTTTTTCAAGTGAATTTAAAAATGCCGTTTATAAACATAATAAGCTCATAACAAAATTGATTTGATGATGCTGTTTGGTAGAAGCAGCTAACACTGTAACAATATAATGCTAGCAATCGTAACGACGAATGGACAAAATTCTTCCTTTAGACATATCCATTTGGTTTATCTCCACTTTTCGCCGATCTCTTTTGTGAGTCTGCATCATAATGTTGAATAGCAGCGTCTAGAGCCTGCACCGAAATGGTTCTTTTACAAGAGTTCTAGGAAACACTTGAGATGAAAATAGAAACACAGCCCAATCTACTTATACTTCCGGTGAAAGTTCATTAACAAGTGCGCTAAAACTGGGCAGTTGAACCAAGTAAAGTACTGACCTGTTGCATTGGACGAACAAGGAGGGAAACCTGATGCCGGATATCTGATGGCAGTGATTCCTTCATTTCCTGGGATTTGATACAAGAATAAGAAAGGATATACGGAGGGAGTAAGCCGTAAACTTAAGCCAGAAAATACCTCTAGCTGTGGATAAATATTTGACATGGCATCCTTCAGTCTGTTTACCTGCAGATATCATCAAAAGTGATGTAGGAACATAGAAACGCTAAATCCAATGAATCAAAAGACTGACATATCCATAAATTGACAATCACATTAAAAGAATTTTGAGCAAAGGCTTGTTCTTATGTCAATATGCTTAATTCTCCCACTTGGCCAATCTTGCATTTTGGGCTTATTGACTACTCGAACAATGCTGATCTATATTCCACTTCTTAGCAAACAAAATTCTCTCCAGAATAAAGGGTTCAGGGTCATGTCTTCTGCTGAAGTAGTGAAAGATGTGTCCCCAAACCGTACTTGAGTGCACAAATCACCAAATTTTATACCTTTTTGCTACAATTGAAATTTTCCATAAATCCGGCCATGACCAAAGTGAAACTATGAACCTTGGAATACCATGAAAATCTACATCCAGATGCTGAATCACAAGTATTGATAGGTTTAAACTTCCAACACTCTGAAAGAGGATATGATTTAGATGATGCATTTGAAAATTTAAAATTTTCATTCTTTGTTCAGAGAAGATTGATGCTGATCAGTTATAATTAAAGAATCTCATTGTGAAAAAAGGAACGAGATACTAACCTTAGAATAAAGGTGTGGTGTAGTGATTGGATATGATGACCAAAAATGCTTCAGTAATTCTTGAATGGACATCCAATGCTGCGGACAAGAACAGTTTTTTCTGTAAACAAAATTTCACATTCACTAGAAACTAAACCAAAATCTATCAATAGAATTTTAAGATCAACAAGAAGCAAACTTTGATTTAATTCAATGTTACGTATATGCCAACCATGTCATCATTAACCCACTTCAATATCAATCAATAAAAAAAAAATAAAGAATAACAAAATATTATTTATAAAAGCTACAGTTAACTCACATATAGCAGTTTCTCCTTTGTTGCATCTGGCAATCTGTCTAGAACAGTCTCTCGTGGATTCTTCCCAAGATGATATTTGATACTAGAGATATTTTGGGTCAACCCATTAAATACCTGAACACAAAGTTGAACAGTTACACTCATAAATCAATAATATATCTCCACTCTTTTCTATATATAAGAAATCAATTACCATGACAAGCAAAGATGCTAATACCTTGAGAGCAACTTCAGGATTAACTACAGGTTCACTCAATCCCATTTCTTTAGTCTCAGAAATTGCATCCCTCAGAGAACTATATGCTTCCTGCTTACTCAATCTGCATTTCATGGAATCTACTCCAGCCTGAGAATCTCTGGAAGCTTTTAGTGCATTAGCTTGTTGAGAATCAAAGTATTCCCGAGCATCCTAGTTTCACAAAAAGATCAGTTATCTTCTAACAGAAATAAACTGGCAGCAAACAAGCAGAAGTCAAACCTTAATGCTAAGTGGGGCTAGAGGATGACTGTGTGGTGCATGGAGATCCTCAATTTCTGCCACCCGGGGGATTCTATCCAATCTCTTCTCATTTGCATTTTCTTCAGCTCCCTCCTTACCTATATTAAGTGCAAACAACTGCGAATTACAGCAGCATTGGGGAAGCTTAAATTGGAAATGGATAAAGAAGGAAATCAAAACTATACTAACCCTGCTTTGACCTAGCAAGTGCTTCTGCTAAAGCCCTCGTGCTATCTTCTGTCTCCACATCTGCTTTGAGGTTCCAACAAAAGTTAAAATCAATAAAAAAAGGATCCTCAATCAGAAGTCATAATAGAACTTGTTATCACAATTCACATGTTTATGTCAGACAACAAGGATATGTTCTAGAGATGTAGATAAGGGAGCAAAGTTCTACAACGTTCTGCTTCCGTACCTATGGTTCTGCCTTCAAGAACAACAGCAGCATGCCTGTTAAGATCTTGCAACAAAGTCCTTCGGTAATGCTCGGGCTGCGATTCATTTAATTCCTTGGTACCGTCACGCAATATCCCGTGATCCTGCAGATCAAAATTTGAAAATGATAAAAAAAGAGTTTCAAGGCAATCCAAAAAATAGGTTAGATGAGCAATCATTGCACCTTTTGGCAACAAATACACTTTCAGGAACAGCATATGACAGGCGATAAAAGAATAATATGAATGGAAACTTGAAAATACCAGGGAAGTGGCAAGAAAGGAGACAAAATAAAAATGGAGAATTGTGCCATCCAACTTACGGGAAGATGAGTGTAATCATCCCCTTCATCAGCTTCCATATCTAAGGTTGGATCAACCCGTCTGATCTGCAATTGCAAGAAGGCTCTTGAGGAAAAAAATCAGGATAGAGAAATAAAATACAATTTTCCAAGAATCCTTCTAGTAATACATAAATGTTGACTGAAATATTGTGCATCGAGGATCCAACTTTCCAAGAAAGAGCACCTTTTTCCGAACTTCGTTTGCCAATATATCATCTTCCTTCAGGAAAACAGCAAGTTCCTCATCCTCAGCAGCCTCTGCTACTGCAGCATGATAGTTTTTCGTACGGTTGAGGTATTCTGCTCTACAATATTTGGTCCAGAAATCCATTTCTGTCATCTAAAATTAGAATATGCATATATCATACACCAAAAATGCCAAAAGAGAAATCAATAGTTTTAGGGGAAAAGGGTTGATAATTGGCATGGAAAACAAGTGTTGAAAGAACAGTTCCAATGTTTTCATTACCTTATTGGGGACAACGTAATTCAAAAATGCCCGGTGAACAGCTGGTTTCTCAGCAAAAATCTGAAAGAAAATATTATCATCAATGAAAAAATGATATACCAAACCTTCAATAATTATGTTATTCTTGTTTACAAATTATGCTTAAGAACTTTAATTGAGAGAAAAATCACATAAAGTTAATATTTACTTGTAAATTTTTATAAATAAGATTTTCAGGAAAAAAAAATCTAAAACATTGTGCATATCCATCATCAGTAACAATTATTTTTATTGCACTGTTTGCACATAAAGTGTAAATCACATGCTCTGCCACCCCTGTTTGTAATAATAAGGTTCTCTTTCTTTTTGTTAACAGATTCTTCCCTTGATTTTTCAAACTTTACTTGATTCCCCCTTTTTTACAATACAAACCATCTTAGATTGGAAACTACCACTAACATGACTCATGCCAAGAATTACATAGAAGATAAAAAAACAAGAGGAGACACACCTGTAAAATAATCTCTGGTGTCAAACTAAAGGTTACTTTGTTTGTCTGAAATAAAGAGAAAACAACATTGTAAAATTTCCACAGTATACAATACATGGCAACTAATAACAACCTCAAAATGATTTTAAAAAATCCCACAGATTCTTGCTGCACGCATATACACACACACACACAGAGAGAGAGAGAGAGAGAGAGAGAGAGAGAGAATTACATACCCGGCCATCAGTTGCTGGTCTGATGTCTGAAATCATGGCACTTTTAAAGCCAACCTGCTGTTTTGACTTCTTGCTAGGGTCTCTATCCAGCAACTTCTGCATTGTGAATAAGCAGTAGAATTAGAATTACATGCCCCCTGAAAATCATGCGATCTTCCTGTAAACAGAATTACAGCTCAAGGTAGATTTTTATCCAATGGAGGAAACAGAAAGGTAGAGATCAACAAAAAGCAGAAAATTCAAATTTTAAGTGAATGATAGATGGAAGCTTAATAAGCACAATATTTGTTCATAAATCTTCAAAAAGAATCAACCTTTCTTGCAGCCCAAAATTCAGCTTCTGTCAAGATATTACCGCCTACAAATTGCTGATGAAATTTCTGCAATTCGCTGCAGAGAAACTTTTTTTGTTATATCAAGTCAATGGAAATTAAATAGCTACTGGATTTAAGAACAATAGCAATTCAGCAGCAGATGAAGGATCTAAAGTTGAACTATGATTTGGAAAGTAGATTTCATAAGCACATCAAATGGAAATAATTGATGTTATGATCACATGATTACATGAAAGTAAAAATACCTATTTTCTTGCAAGAGCTTAATGCGAAGCTGCATTTCTTCTTTACTAAGTTGTTCATCAGGTAACTTAGCAGCAGATTTTTCTGAAGCAGCATTTGGAGTTTCATTAGACTTCTCAAGGACTTTACCTGATCAAGAGGAACCAAGGAACCCATAATTAGAACAAACAACTAAAACCCATAAATCATGTATATAGTTCTTCATATAGCTGTGCACTTAATTTTGATAGCACACCAGCTAAAGGACCAAACACCAACTTTTACTTGACAGCTAATATTTACCATCTACCCATCCACTTATTTTTAACCGCTAGTGATTCGATTCTAAAAGACACAACACCTTAACCCGAAACAAACCCTTTTACTATTAACACAAAAACAAATGCAACTAAAACCTTTGATTAAAATGATGTGACTTACTCACAAAATCGCGGCAAACATGAAGATCTGAATAACTATCAAACTCAAAAATGTAGCTTCCACCCTGATACAACACACACACGTTACACAAAAATACTCAAAACAGAAACAAAAGATGATAAAGCTAACAGCTTATAAGAAATACAAAACCTGAACATTGGATAAATTAATCAATGGTGGCTTGTTTGATCCCTCCTTAGTGTATTTATGCCCTACAAATAAACAAGTTCGGTAAAAATCGCTTAAATAACCACACAAAAAAGAAGAAGATAAAATTAACCAGATAAAAAAATCACCTTGAATCGACTTAAAATCAACAACTAGCTTTGTGCCCGAGTTTCGATTATCCGGCATGAACATCAATTTCTGATCATTCTTCACAACAAAACAATAATTAATTATAAAATGCATTCAGATTAAGTAGAAACATAAAGAAAACGACGTCGTTTTAGATGAAACCATTCTAACAGCGCCGGGCGTGCCGGAGTCTTTGACGGAGGTTTTGTACTTGGCTCGCTTCGTCACTTGTGCCGCGCCTGACATGGTGGTGGCTGCAGGCCGATCGCCAAATCAATCACTCAATCGATCAATCAAGTTGAGAGAAGATCCAGTGATCGGAAAGAAAAATAATAGAATTGGGTTGCAACGACGTCGTATTTTGTGCGGCCTTTGGCTTGCTTTTAACCTTCTAATCCTGAACAGTTTATTAATATTTTTGTCTTAATATTATGTAATATATTTTATATTAAAACAAAACGTAGTATATTTTGTTTACAAATACTATAAAGTTATTGGATACTTTTATAGTAAAAAATATGATTCATTTTCAATTTTTTTAATTTATGATTATATAAGAGAAGATTTTAATTAGGTTTTTATATAGTAGGAAATAAATTGATTGTATAATGAAAGTTTTGAGAGTACTGTTTTGAAGGGGAACATCCTAAATTTATTTATATGACTTTGTTTCGTAAATTTAAATGCGAGACTTCTGTGCAGTTCTGTACTATATAAAAA
>SKCR01006796.1:0-13775 GCA_019454045.1 Zanthoxylum bungeanum | reverse complement strand
TTTTGGATTTTGAACAAGAATCATTCAATGGAAGGATAATTGCTTAATATAAATTGAGGGATTTATTCGTAATTGGCAACCAATTTATTATCTTTGTTAGGTCTCATCATCATACACCCTTAAGCATGCTTCTAAAACATCATAAAGTGCATAAAATAAATTAATAGTGATATACGGATGGATATATAAAACAATTTGTTCCTCTAGAACAAATCACTCCCTTTCCACTCCCCGCTAGCAATATTCTACTTCTACCCAATTACATAATACAATAAGAGAAACCTCATTTACATTGAGGGGAATTAGGTGAGAAGAGAATACAAAGAGATAAAAGAGATAAGGCTGGACACGCAGGTCCAATTTATAAATTCTAAATTTACAATAATTTCTAAAATTACCCTTTCCCTTCTAATATCCATCTGCTATACACCATTCATTCATCACATACATGTATATTCATTCAAGACATGCTATACAACCAATCAAATCCAATTAATTAGTCTTTGTTTAAGTGATCATCCAATGTTCAATCAACGGTTTGATTTTGCGCGAGTCCAACTCGTTTGAGAATAAGTACATAAGGTGCGAATTCATGAATTATATCGAACTACCCGTTAAATCCAATTTAAGTCGCATTCAATATTAATTCATTTTATTTAATTCCAAATTAAATGTTTACACTTTTATTGTGCTTTTAAGATTAGATTCTAAATCTTATCAAATTGGGTCTCCAAGCCCAACTAACATCCAATGTGTGTTTAATTAAAGTCCGATGGGCTTTCAATTGATTTATAAAGGCTTGGGTTTTGATCAATGTGGGTCAAACCCAATTACCAAGCCCAAATAAGGAATCACCCTTAAGTGCCATAAAATCAATTTCAAGCCCATAAGGCCCAATTAAACATAAAAGCCCATTAATCAAATTTTAATATCCAAATTTTAAAATTCAATTGATTAAAGTGTAATTGCATGATTAATTCATTAAACCAAATATTTCAAAAACACCAATTTAATTTATTAATCATCAATTGTTCAAAACACTTGTCTAACATTTATTTGAACAAAAATCAAGTCCTTTAACATGTCATGTTGTATTCGGCCAAGAGAGATTTTTGCGGTTCGATTTGTTTTTCAATCCAATTGAATCACTAATCTATCATCCGTATTGATTTTAAGTCATCTAATGAACTTGAAAGCAAAAATTCAATAAAGTGAAAAGACCTCCATTTTCGGTCAAGCATCAACTTTAGGGAAAAAATCATCCAATGCATTTTTCTCAAAATTGATCATGTATTACATCAAATATCATACATTTAATCATGCTTAAGTCATCTTATAAACTTGTGCAAGAAAAATTCCAAATCTAAAATGACCTACACATTCGGCCAAGGCATCAATTTTGGGGAAAAAATATCCAATGCATTTTTCTCAAAATTGATCATGTAATACATCATATTACAAACATTTAAGCACACTCAAATCATCCAATGAACTTTTGCATGCAAAAATTCAACTTAATGGAAGTACCTCACATTCGGCCAAATGAACATTTTGGGGAAAAATCATCCAATGCACTTTTCTCAAAATTGATCATGTATTATATCATATATCATACATGTAATCATGCTTAAGTCATCAAATAAGCTTGTGCATGAAAAATTTCAAATCTATGGAAGCACCTCCACATTCGGCCAAGACAACATTTTGGGGAAAAATCATCCAATGCACTTTTCTCAAAATTGATCATGTATTATATCATATATCATACATGTAATCATGCTTAAGTCATCAAATAAGCTTGTGCATGAAAAATTTCAAATCTATGGAAGCACCTCCACATTCGGCCAAGACAACATTTTGGGGAAAAATCATCCAATGCATTTTTCTTAAAATTGATCATGTAATATATCAAATAACATACATATAAGCATACTATAGCATCCAATTTCACAAGAACATGCTTCAATCAATTTTCCCCAAAATAACCCTAATGTATTTCATGCTTAAACATGGCTCAATGATACCATTGTTGGTTTCTATAATTAGTCCCAAAGAAAGATTAAGCCATAGAAATACAAAAAAACATACATGCAAAGCTTGAAGGATGGCGGAAACATACTTACAAAGCTTTGTGACGAAAATGGTGAAGAGGATCCTTGAGCCTCCAAGGTGGGTGATATGCGGCCAAGAACAAGAATGATAGAAGTTGCAAATCTTTGGGCTGTTTTCGGCCAAGAACAAAAGTGTGAGAAGCCTCAAATCTTCTAGTACTCCAAGCTCCAAATGCGTTTCCCTATCACCTCATTTGATCCCTTGTTGTGCTAGCAAAAATGGAGAGAAAACAATTTTTTGCCATGGATGAAGCTCACGGCCAAGAACAAAGTGAAGAAGAAGGAGAGAAGAGAGTGTTATTGCCTTTTTTATTTTTTGTTCTCTCAATTTGTTTCTCAAACCGTGTGTGAGCAAATGAAGCAATGATGTATCAAATACAAAAATGAATTTTTAATTAAAAACCCTTCAAAAACCGTGAAAGGTTTTCCCTCCAAAAGAAAATACATCATTTGCCATCATTACATTACTTTGAGAATAGAGATAATGTATCATCCCTCAAAGGTGACTAGATACATCCATCATCTATTCGTATCAAGTAATGAGATATCGCGATGCGATTTGCGGATACCACTCGATTCAAAATACGAAAGTGTCTGCAAACACTTTCGGGCTCGGTTTCGCTAATTCCGAATTAACGAATTTCCGTCGCGACGTGAATTAAATAATTACGCCTTGCGGAATTACTATTCAGTTCGCTAATGAATTAATTCTAAATTAATTCGTTTGCCCGAATTAAAATCCGATTTTAATTCCGCGTTGAAATCTAATTTCGTTTAATAATATATCAAATATATTATTTTATCGATTAATTCCAAATTAATCGATCTCTCTCTCTCTCCTAATAAGGCATTTTATCCAAGATAAAGTTTCTCCGTAATTAATCCAAGATTAATAAAGTTGAATCAAACATCATAGGTGAATCTTCAGGAAGCGACCCAAGAGATCTCCGGATATGTTGGCAGTAAATACGGTCGTTGGATAATCCAAACACGTACGTACCTCGTACTACGTTTTTACCGATTTACAAGACAAGGTTGGCTTCTAGCAAAGCGCCATGCCTACCCATTCTCCAGAAATATTCTTACTGGAATATTATATCTTTATCAAGCGTAGTATACCGCAGTATCGCGTATATCGATCCAGTATCGGACGATCACATGTTAGGCCTGGGGCTGGAAATGTATTTGCCCTGTACGAAACATATATCGGATATCAAACAACTAGTCTCTTTAAATCGGACAATCCTGACCTGGTCATATTGTCCCGACGGTTGAAACCTATTTATAGAGTACTAGTTCTGTATCCTGTCGTGATCATCATCTCCATATGTCTGAAGTGATACTTCCATCTTGACATCACATCCAGTACACTACAATTCTCGATAAACCCAGAAGAGGTGTACACAGAACCGGTTAAAGCCCCGAACCACCACAACCAAAGTTTACCGATTGTCGCAAGTACTAGCGATGCAAGTCTCAGGTTAAGACCATATACACCTACCCTGATGCGGCCTCCCATAGACACGCAGACATACTACCAATGGGATTCCGCGGGGTCTTTCCAGAGCGAAGCTGTTTTCCGTACCATCGGTAAAACACAACCTCCTACCGCACTTGCATAAGTATCCAATACTTAAATATATGAGAACTATGCCGTTGTGCCATCACAACTCGCAACAAGTGCAATACTAGTCTATTCCGCATTATCGATGTCTGATCTCGATAATACTCCGACTAGGGATATTTAATGATTAAACCTTTTATATTGATACTGTCTCATATCATCTCAATACGGAACTAATCATATGGACTTTTGCCATTAATATATTAAAGTAAATAATTTTACAAAACGGCAAAAGGGCAATTTCATTATCACATAGTTAATTTTGTACAATGATACAATATCATTTACAAAACAGTGACGCTATGGGTCATAATGTCTAACAAAACCAACCTAGATGTCTCAATTATATTCCGCAATTGCTTTTTCATGCTCAATGTGGTATGGCTTTATCTCTCTTTTCCTTTGTCTCTCATTTTTTCCTTTTCATTTTGAACTTCATTTTTTCTCTTTTTTTTTCTTTTCATTTTTTTTTCATTTTTTCAACACACCTACCCTTTAAGGTAGCATTTCTCCTCATGGTGGTCCTAATACTCGCCCATGGGTAGCTTCACGCTTATCGGTTATAGGTGGTTCAATTCTTTTCTTTAGAGACTTTTCTTTCATTTTCAACCATACCACACATCATAACATAAGCAAATTAGGATAGACATCTAAGCAAACGGTCATTCACCAACCTACAATTTCTTCAACTAGTCACTTTGCCAACTACTCAGGTTTTCACTGGTAAGAACCGTAATCAAGTGCTTACGAGTCTAACATAGATCAATCACTCAAAGTATCAGATAAAAGCACGTCAAGAGTTTATCGTTTCTAAGGTTTCGCCCTAAAGCAATCAATTTCATCATTGGACTTATGTTTAACTATCAAGGACTAAAAACAAACAATTTTTTCTCTCTTTTTTTTCTCTCTCTTTTTTCTCTTTTTTTTTCTTATCTATTTTTTCTTTTTTTTTTTCTTCTTTTTTTTGAAGGCCCCTCCTAATGGTATTTCTATCCTTGCCGTAAGGTTTTCTGTTTCTCGATTTCCTTTTCCCCGCTATCCATGTTTGCTAAACTCCTATTGACAAACCTTTTTTTCTTCTCTAACCCAACGGATATCTATGATGGCTTTTAAGACACGGGGTTAACATGATGCGTGTATGCATGAGATGCATGAGATACGTGCAATGTATGTAATATATAAGCCCATTTAAGATTTTTTACAGTAGTTGGCCCATTATCATTTTAAAGTATTCAATCATACTATTGCGTGGTGCAAACTTGTCCCAGTTGAAAAGGCCCAACAGGTTTACACTTTGCGATAACATGGCTAAACAACTTCAAATGATAAGAGGACCAAACACAAAATGGCCCACCGACATTTTAGAAGCTTCTGGTCCAATTGTCAAAGGACACGAACACTTCCCAATTTAAATGGCCCAACAAGTTCACATCTTTTGAAAAAAGGTCCAACTGGATCCAAATGACGACGGTCCAAAACATCAACATAAAAAAATAATTTCTACTAGTTCTACGACTAAGGTTCACATGTGGGTTTACGGGAGTGCGGACAAAGGCTCTCGCTAATGAAGGCTCTCGCTGATAATGCCTTTAACTAAACTACTTCAACCTACTATAGACACAGTTAATTAAAGCACAAATCCAAACATTACAAGACATTATTTCGGGGCTGATTCTCTATCCCCAGTGGAGTCGCCAGACTGTAGGACACATAAATCGGCGACGCTGTTCTAGGCTCGCGGCCTAGTTGGGAGTACGAAATAACATGGAGTCGCCACCCGGTGTGAACCGGGATAAATATTTAAGGCCGCACTCACCCCTCGCAAGGGAAGACCTCAAACCGTTGGGTTCAGAATGGTCCTTTACTTATGTCACTTGTGATGATATGATTTGTGCAATAAACTATCCGAATCTATTCAACATTCATGCTCAAGGGTAATCTACGTCTAGTATGCATTCATCAAAATAACTCCTAATCTAAGTTTGCATGCTCGAAAATAAGTCTTTAAACGGCGAACACGCAATATCACACAATGAGCATATTGAGCCCTTAAACCAAAATAAACAAATAACTATTTAAACAAAATCATAAACTAAACAAAATACCATGCATAAAATAACATAATCATGCTTTGAAAATAAATAACAAACTAAACTAAATCATGCTTTAATAATAAATAAATAACCTACAAACTATAACATGCTCAAATACAAGTTTGGATGGAACGAAATATGTGTCTCTTAAGTGGTACGTGGCATTGTATCCCCAGTACAAACCGCACTACCGTCCATTCGGATTCGGCTACAGAATTTACGTCCGGGTTTCCATCCTATATACCACAAAAGGGAGCACACATTCCGCCCATCCAACAATCACATCATGCCTCAAACGACTCTCATGCAATAATATTTTTAAAATAAATAAAATAAATGAAAGATAGTAAGTAACAAAGTGCCCTCAGGTCTAACCTCTTTTTTCATCTCACGAAGGGGTGTTACACGTCCGTTGGAAGGGTGAATGATCCGCAACCTTTCCGATTTACTAACTCAACGTTTATCCTCTCTGTTTCGTTGTTCGGGCTACTGTTTTCACTCAGTTTCGTTGTTCGGGCTACTGTTTTCACTCAGTTTCGTTGCTGTTTTTGTTTTGTTTTCTGGTCACTGTTTTGGTAATTTAGGCTACTGTTTTTTTGGTTTTTTGGACTGGTTTGGGGGTCTAAGTTGCGGCAAAATTGGACAGAATGTGGCTGTGATGTGCGGCAGTTTATAAAGCAGTGCAGTGGGCGTTTGGGGCTGTGTTTTGGGCGTGCAGTGGGGCTGTGTTTTGGGGCTGTTTTGGCATGGCTTAAGGGCTGTATTTGGGGCTGTTGCTGAGAGGGGCTAGGGCTGTGATCTGCGTGTGTTTAGTGTGAAGAGGGAATGGGGCTGATGGAGGTGAGGCGTGGAACTATATGTTGGAGGCAGTGAGTTGAGTGGGCTGTCCTTGTTTCATGGTGAAGAGAGTTAAGTTCACATTGGTTGATGAGTGCAGAGAGGGCTTATGCGTAGGGTGTTTGCTGTTTACGTGAAGTGGGTGGTGGCTTGTTGAATGGGTAATGGGCGTTGATGCGTGAGGGACTTACGTGAATATGGTGGGTTGCTGGAAGGGCAATTGCGTGAGGTGAGGTTTGAAGTCAGGGAGAAGGGGCTGTTACTTGGGGACGCCAGGGCAGTGGCTAATGGTGTCCTCTCTTGATGCGGCTCTGAAGGGCTGATGAATTAGGCATAGATTAGGGCTGTTGTGGCTAGTTACGTGGACTGTAACGTGAAGGGGTATCGTGTGTTGAGGCAATTTGTGATGTTGAAGGCTTGTGGAGGGTACGTGAGGCGTGATGGTCTGTTTAGTCGAAGGCTTGTGGTCTATGGCAGGCAGAAAACTGGATGGGTTATGCGGCAGGTGCAGGGCTTGATTTGTTGGGCGTGAAGGAGCTATGTTGGCGTGAGGTTGTTTAAGGTTTCATGGCTTTGTGTGTTCACGTCTGCGTGTGGTGTGTTTTTAGGGTTTATTGTTTTGCCGAGTTTGAAGAGGGAGAAGGGGAAGGCCGTGAATGGGTTTAGGGTTATTCTTTGTTTGTTGTTTGTGCTGTCGGGTGGAGTCGGTGTGGGAGTCTGATTTCTGAAGAGTTGGCTGAGTTTGTTGTTTTTTTATGGCTGCCGAGAGTTTTGTGTGAAAGAGAGAGGAGAGCCAGGGTTTTTACATTACTGCCGAGAGTGTAAGAAATAGAACGGAGAGTTAAGGTTTTTTTATATAGTGGTGAGCTAGGTTTAGGATTTTCTTGGAAATGATCTATTTAATTTTGGAATTAGAATTTATTTTAATTAGGAATTTTATTTAATTAGATATTAATTTAGATTTAATTTCATTTCATTTAATTTCAATTTAATTAGTTATTTAATTTGATTTCAATTGTATTTTAATTTAATTTAATTGAATCAGCTTTAATTTAATTAATTTAATTTGTGACATGTATTTTAAATGTTTTAATTATTTAATTTGTGAGATGTGATTTAATGGGTTTGGTGTGTTTTAAAATAGAGGTCCAACAAGCGAACCCGAAGCGAAACAAGCGAGTTAAATCTAACAAAATGTTAATTTCCAATTTTACCCTTCCAACGTCCGTTTCCCGCGGCTTTCACAACTAAAGAGGTAGTGTCTCCATACGAGACTCATCATCGGGCTGATATGCAAAAATGCAATGCCTACACTTGTTCTTTTTGCTTGATCGAACTCCAAAATATCCTATTTTTAGTTATTTTCATAGTCTTGCTCTGTCAAGTGTCATTTCAGTCTCAATAATATCATATATTTAGTTTCCTTAGCCGTCTTTATGTTATACCTCAATAAATTCATTTCGAATCATCTTAAGCATTATTCATAGCAGTACGTTGCGAAGGGAAACATATGGGCCATACTCGTTATTTTTCTCTGAATCTATATTTAACAGGACTTTGGCCTTATACTAGCATATAAGGGCTCATTATTATGTCTTCTACGGTATATTAGTTGATATCCTTTTTTTCTTTAATTCTTAAATGGAAAATTCTATTGCTATAGATCCTTAGTCATGTCGAACATTGTCACTCATGTATACTTGTCATTGGTTGAATAATACCTCCTCTTTTCATCATTTCATCCAGGAAACTCCTTTTCTAAATCTTTTTTCTTAGATTCATTTTTCTTCTTCTTTACTATTCTATTCTATACCTGAAACTTCTGTGATCGATATCTTTGTCTTCTTATCTAAGGGGTATTATCTTTTAAATCTTACCATACCTTATAGGCTACTAAACTACACCACAGATTTACTTGTTTCTGGGAATATCGTCTGGATGAACATCGAGGTCTATCACCATTGCGATTTTCTAATGAGGGTTGGGAGGGTAGGGCTGGTCCTGAAGTCTTATCTGGTTGCGGTGGTCGCACTAGCTACCTGTGCTGCAGTTACACATGCTGCTCGTTTATAATCTTAGGGCTCTCTCATTTGCATGTCTGATATTGGGCTCCCACTATAGGGTACTCTACTAGGAACTATCTGGATTACCTCTTTCAACTTTACTTCTGATTTATTTTTGACTATTGGTTATACCGTCCTTTACTGAGAACTTTCTTAAGGCTTCTGCTTTCTCAAAATCCTACCATACTCCCTATGTTATTCTTCCTTTTGAAGTTTTCTCTGTTACTTAAATTTTCTAGTGTGTATTGAATCTTTGGCTTATCAAAAGGCCTTATTAGTCATATATTATATCCTTATGGTCATAAGTTACTATTTTGAAAATTTCATATTTTACCACAAGTTATGGCATCACTACTGAACCTTTGGCTTGTATGTTGCTATATTACTAATCTTTTATGTCCTCGTATGGTGGGAAACTTTATATAAGTCAGATATTTTATATCTGAGGGTCGTTATATATGTTGCTTACTTTGATTCCTTACTCTTTTGAGCCTTTACTTCCTTAAGGGCTTTCAGTTCTACGATAGGCAGGATTTCGCTTCCAAATTTGGCTAGAGTTACTGTGAATTCATATCAATCTATCTTATGATTTTTATCTAGATTCTCTTGAATTCATTTATTCGACCATTTTGCTCTCTCACTATTTGCCTGTCTCGTAGGTATCCTTCTTTACTTGCTCAAGTTCTTGCTGGGCTCTAAGCTAAGGGGTGAATACATGCTTTCTGTGTTTGGTTAGATGTCTATATACTTACTAGAGTAGGGCTATTGGGAAGAAGATTTATCATTCTTTCTGTTGGAATCTGCATCGACTCATTCTTATCTTAGGGTTCCATATCTTTTATCAACTATCATGATGTCTCCACCTACGCTACTGTCTTTACGCTACGTTATCTAGATTACCATCTATGCTGAACTTCCTTGTTACTTCCCGTATCCTTCTTTATTATTCCCATATCTTATCTCTTAACTCTAAACCGTGCTACCGTGGCTAGTGGTGATTCATTCATATGGGCTACTTTCTAAATCTCCGCTCTCTGCTATTGTTATAGGTCCCAGCCATGAATTTTGATCTTACTATCCGAACTGATACTTTGTTAACTCCTGAGTGTTTTTGATCTATTCTTATGTCCTCATAGGTTTCTATTACATTTGGTCTATATTATATACTTTTATTAGTATTGCAAACCTCGTGCTATCGCTCTGTGTTTTCTATTGTGGTTTTAGAATACACCATCGCTGAGTTTCCTTACGGCTTTCTTTTTCTATGCTAGTTAAAGATGGGGTAATATATTTTATATCTCAACGGATGTCGGCGCTCTCGCTCTGATATTCTATATCCTGGTATAGTCTATTACTTATATAGGATATGTATGAGATAGACTCTGTCAGGATAACTTCCTTAACTGGTACCACTGAGAAGTTTGAATTATAGGTAGCTTAGGGTCGTATCTACATCGGGTTTCTTGGTTGAGGCAACTAATCATTTTTCCTTACGACATTAATTTTGTTTGCTTATAGGCCTAGATTTAGGTGTCTAGATTCTCTATGTCCTTCTTTTGGTATCTCAGGTATGTTGGGAACTCCGACGACTAATCATGATTTCTTGCTTCTCTTATATTTCTAAATATCCTTCGTTATGCGGCGAACTTGCTATATATATGAGATACTCAAAGGCTATTGGGTCCCCTTGGAAGAGTTTTCTAAGGAGGAAATGAATCTTATTTGGAGGGAATGATCATTATTTAGGTCTACTCAATATTTTACAATTGCTCAGGCTTGCTATATTCCATATTCACTACTATAAGTTCTGACACTTTCTTATCTATCCGATTATGCATCTCTATCTCTTATCACCTCTGGTTGCTTTAAGCATCTATGCATCATTCTTTATTTCCTTATAGCTTTCTCTTTCTCTTTTACTCTCTTGGGTGGATATTCTTAGAACTTTACTATATATTCTCATAGATTATCTTGATCTTTTGATAATAAGCCAGAATAACTACAAAAGGATTCTCGACTTGGACAAAGAGTATGGTCACTTTCATAAAGAAGAATATTCAGATAGTTGGGAATTCTTACTAACCTTTCTAAAAGACTTGAGGACGTACTCGATGATCATATACTGGAGAGGTAGTGTCTTACATACTAGTACCTCGGACATACTACGTTTACAAGACCCTATCACTCTACCCATTACAATCACTGACTCCCTAGACCATGCTCTGATACCATCTTTGTAACATCCCTCATCCTCGGAGATGCCACAGGCAGGGAATAGGCCACCCTATCCCCTCGGGCCTTTGATCAACACTATTAATCTCATCTTAAATATGATCTCATACACGGGTGTTAGACAGTAATGACCCATAGCGTCACTATTTTGTAAATGATATTGTATTATTGTACAAAATTAACTATGTAGTAATGAAATTGCCTTTTACCGTTTGTAATTTATTTACTTTGATATATAAATGGTAAAAGTCCCTATGATTAATTCCGGATTGAGATGATATGAGACAGTATCAATCCATAAAGGTTTAATCATTAAATATCCCTAGTCGTAGTATTATCGAGATTGGACATCGATAATGCGGAATAGACTAGTACTGCACTTGTGCGTGTTGTGAGGGCACAACAGCATAGTTCTCATATATTTGAGTATTGGATACTTATGCAAGTGCGGTAGGAGGTTGTGTTTTACCGATGGTACGGAAAACAGCTTCGCTCTGGATAGACCCCGCGGAATCCCATTGGTAGTATGTCTGCGTGTCTATGGGAGTCCGCTTCAGGGTAGGTGCATATGGTCTTAACCTGAGACTTGCATCGCTAGTACTTGCGACAATCGGTAGACTTTAGTTTTGGTCGTCCAGGGCTTTAACAGGTTCTGTGTACACCTCTTCTAGGTTTATCGGGAATCGTAGTGTATTGGGTGTGATGTCAAGACGGAAGTATCACTTCAGACATATGGAGATGATGATCGCGCAGGATACAGAACTAGTACTCTATAATGGTTGCAACCATCGGGATAATATGACAAGGTCAGGATTATCCGATTCAAAGAGATTAGTTTCTTGATGTCCGATATATGTATCGTACGGGGCAGACACATCTCCAGCCCCAGGCCTTACATGTGATCATCCGATACTGGATCAGTATACACTATACTACGGTATACTACGCCTGTTATAGATCTTATATTCCAATAAGAATATTTCTGGAGAATTGGGTAGGCATGGCGTTTTGCTAGAGGCTAACCTTGTCTTGTAAATCGGTAAAAACGTAGTACTTGGTACGTACGTGTTCGGATAATCTGACGGCCGTATTTACTGCCAACATATCCAGAGATCTCTTGGGTCGCTTCCCGAAGATTCACCAATGACGTATGATTCAAACTCGATTAATCTTGGATTAATTACGGAGAGACTTTATCTTGGATAAAGTACTATACATAGAGAGAGAACGATTAATTTGGAATTAATCGTAAAATTATTATATTCGATATAATAATCGAAATTTGATTTCGACGCGAAATTAAAATTAGATTTTAATTCGGGCAAACGAGTTAATTTAGAATTAATTCGTTAGCGACGTAAATAATAATTTCGCTAGGCGCAATTATTTATTTAAATTCGATTTAATTAACGTCGCGACGAAAGTTCGGTATTTCGGAAATATCGAACCGAACGCGTGAGTACGCGTGGGCCCACTTTCATTTGGGTTGTGTGGGGCCCACATGACACATGTCATTTTATGCATTATTTAATTGTTAATACATTGCATGGTGATAGTGTACAATACACTCAATGGTTTTGCATGGAGTTTGAGTGTTTGACACTCTAAGCCATTGCATGATTTGTGTCATAAGTTTACTATTAATTTAATAATATTATGGCATAAATATAAATTGATTTTTGTAACAAAAATCATAACACTCCTCTCCTATTCTCTCATGACCGAAACTGTGAGCTCTCACAGCCCTCTCCACTTTTCTGTTTTTGTTGCAAAAACTTGAAGAATTTGTGTTTGTTTGGAACAGAAAATCACACACACAAGGCTAGCACCATCAAGGGATCATACAAAGGTGTTATGGGAAACTAATCTTAGAGCTTGGAAGGATCAAAAATTGCTTGGAGCTTCTCTTTTCTGTTTGGCCGAAACCCTCACTGCACAAAGGAGAAATTTTTGTTTCATCAACGCATCCGCATTCCAATCTTTGTGAGTATGATTCCGCCATACTTCAATATTGTTCATTCATTTATATGTTTTGTTTGCTCTTTTGATCTTGGGACATGGATTAGAATTTCCTACAATGGTATCATTGAGCTTAAAGAGCATGAAAATATATTAGGTAATATTTGGGCAAAATTGATTGAAGCATGATTTGATGATTTTGATTGATTAAGTATGCTTAAATGTATGTTACATTATGTTATACATTATCAATTTCATGAAAATAAATTGGATTAATTTTTCCCCTCTTGGAGAGGCTTGGCCGAATACTACCTAGACCATGGGATGATGATTTGTTGTTTATAAGATCATTGGATGACTTTAAACGAACATAAAATGACGATTTGTGATTCGATTGGATTGAAAACGAAATCGGTAATTTTTCATCACCTTGGCCGAATGCATGGAAGAAGATTAGGACTTGATTTTTGATTAAATAATGTTGGACATGTATTTAAGATAAAAATATGATTAATGGATTAATTTGATATTTTGGAAATATTGATTTAAAGGATTAATCATGACATTACACTTTAATTAATTAATTATAAAATTTGGAATTTAAAATTTGATTAATTGGGCTTAATTTTGAATTGGGCCTAAACTATTATATTTGGACATAATGGGCTTGGTTGGACCAAGTAGGTTTGGGCAAATTGGATTGGATCCAAAATGGGCCTAAATCACTCCATTAAGTCCAATGTAATAAATGGGCTTTTATGTTCAATTGGGCCTTATGGGCCTTGATATTGATTTTTATGGCAAAAGAGGGTGATTCCTTATTGGGCTTGGAAAATTGGGTTTGACCCACAAATTG
>SKCR01006795.1:0-13516 GCA_019454045.1 Zanthoxylum bungeanum | reverse complement strand
TTCCTCGATTAATTCCAAATTAATCATTCTCTCTCTTTAAATTGATATTTTATTCGAGATAAAATATCTCTGTAATTAATCCCAGATTAATTTTCTCTCTCATTTTATTAATCCAGATTAATATAAGTGCGAGTCATACGTCATCGGTGTCTGCCCCGTCCGAAGCACATGTCGGATGTCTGGTAACTAGTCTCTATAATCGGATATGCATGACCTAGTCATATATCCCGATGGTTGCGCAACACTTAAGAGCACTAATACCGTATCCTGCGTGACATCATCTCCACTATGACTGAAGTGATACTTCCGTCTTGACATCACACCCAATACTCTACGATTCTCAATATACCCAGCAGTTGGCGTACATAGAACCGGTTAGAGTCCTAGACGACCTCAACTAAAGTATATTGATTGTCGTAAGCATTAGCGGTGCAAGTCTCAGGTTAAGACCAAATACACCTACCCTGATGTCGGACTCCCATAGACACATAGTCATAATACCAATGGGATTCCGAGAGGTCTATCCAGAGCGAAGCTGTTTCCCGTACCATCGGTGAAACACAACCTCCTATCGCACTTGCATAAGTATCCAATACTTAAATATATGAGAACTATGCCGTTGTGCCCTCACAACGCGCACAAGTGCAGTACTAGCCTATTCCGCATTATCGATGTCCTGTCTCGATAATACTCCGGCTAGGGATATTTAATGATTAATCCTTCGTGGACTGATACTGTCTCATATCATTCTCCGTCCAGAAACAAATCATAGGGACCTCTAATCATTTATACATCTAGGGTGATCTAATCACAAATGATAAGAGTGCAATCTCCTTTGTCACATAGTTAATTTGTACAACAACACCGTGATCTGTACAAATAGTGACGCTATGGGTCATATTATCCAACAGATGGCTCATCTATCAATGTGTGCCCTTTGAAGATTCTGTCAAGGTTGGGTATGTGGACAACATATTTAAGCCCCTCCAGCATGACTATCAAAGCATATGACGATAGCAAATGGGAAGTCGAAGGTACTTTCATAATAATAGTAAAAGTGGGCCTGATAGAAGACAAGATAGAGTTCACATTGCTTGATATCCCAGCTACATTTGCTCTGTTATTGGGGAGGGCATGGTTTCATAGACTTGGGGCGTGCCATCCTCTTTGCACCAGATTATTAAGTTCTCGTATGGAGAGGAAGTCGACACCATCGAGGCTGAAGTAGACAATATTGTGGCTACTTTAGACATACAGTCTTTCACAAGGTTCCAAGTGGCGGCAAACTTTGAAGAATGGGTGGACCCTAAAGTGGCTAGAATCATGGAAAGAATGAAATATGAGCCGGGCACAGAAACACTGCCAGATTTCAAGGGACAGACCACTAAGAGAGGATTGGGGTATAAATCCGATGTGAATGAGCCGGAGACCAATAAAAAAAGGATGAAGTTGATGGAATACTTTGTGAAAGCCACAGGATACCAATGAGAGCCTGAACCCGTAGAAGTCAATGGGATCATAGTACCGGGATTCGAGATCTTCAAGGATGTGATGAGAAAAGAACCACAAGTAGAGGAAGTTGCAAAAGAGGAAGGTAAATGGGAAGAATAACTACTGCAGTTGGAGAATCTGACGCTCGAAGAAAGTAAGAAGACGGAAGAAGACATGACTGCAAATTACGAAGATGTTTATTTTCTTGACTTATTTGATTACAATCATGCATTTATTAATAATAAAGACATTGATTTTGCTTACTTGTTCGAGTCTTTTCCTGTTAGTTCGCATCATAACATGCATGATATGAGCATATTTGACATTAACTCAACAAAGACAAATGCATTTAATCTTGGTACATGTGAAAACCCCGAGGAAATTTTAATTGCAAGTGAGGTTACCTCTGATGAGCGGAAAGAATTAGAGAGAATATTAATAAAATATGCAAAGGTATTCGCCTGGTCCTATGAAGACATGCCAGGAGTGGACAAGGGTATTGCCCATTACATGATACCAACTTATCCGAACATGAGACCAGTAAAACAGAAGCTCCGAAGAATGAGACCAGAATGGGCCGAAAAGGTTAGAGAAGAAGTCAAAAAGCAGATAGATGTGGGGTTCTTAGAGGTGGTGAAGTACCCCGAGTGGTTAGCCAATATTGTGCTGGTACCAAAGAAGGATGGAAAGGTCAGAATGTGCGTGGATTATAGGGACCTCAACAAAGCTTGCCCAAAGGATGATTTTACCCTACCTCATATAAACGTGTTGGTTGGTAGCACGGCTTTATCTGCTATGTACTCATTCGCGGATGGATTCTCAAGATATAACCAGGTCTTCAAGGCCGAAGAAGACAAGCATAAGACTACATTCGTCACTGAGTAGGGTACATATTGTTACTAGTTGATGTCGTTTGGACTTAAGAATGCGGGAACAACACTTATCAACGAATGACCACTACATTATTCCACAAATTGATGCATAAGAAGATTCAGGTATACATTGTTGACATGATGGTTAAATCAGAGACGAGGGCCGGACATATAGAAGCCCTGGAGAAATTCCTTCAAAGGGTCGATAAGTACAACCTCCGACTCAACCCCAAGGAGTGTATGTTTGGGGTAACATCTGGGAGGTTGTTGGGGTATATAGTAGGAATGGGAGGGATAGAAGTGGACCCTGAAAAGATTAAGGCAATTACCGAGATGCCCGCACCAAAGACCGAAAAGAAAGTTAGAGCTTTTCTTGGGAAAATCCAGTATATCAGTCGATTCATTGCCAAGCTAACATTAGTATGTGAGCCCATCTTCAAGCTATTGAGGAAGGACCAACCTGTGGAGTGGAATAGGCAATGTCAAGAAGCTTTTGAAAAAAATCAAAGAATACTTGGTTAAACCGCCCGTCCTGAAACCTCCAAGGTGGGCAAACCCTTGGTGTTGTATTTGGCCATAGAACCCGAAGCGTTGGGGGTGACGATGGTACATGCAGATGAGATAGGGGTGGAACATGCAGTCTACTACCTCAGTAAGAAGATGCTTCCGTATGAGGCCCGCTATAAAGAGGTGGAAAAGATCTGTTTTGCAGTGATATGGGCTTCCCGAAAGTTGTGTCATTACTTCCAATCCTATAAGATACAAGTGGTAGCAAAGGAGAATCCCCTAAAGTATTTTCAGTCAGTACCCTCACTTGTAGGGAAGTTGGGTAGATGGTTGGTGTTGCTGACAAAGTTTGATAGAGAATACCTCACCTCTAAGGTAATCAAAGGACGGGCTGTAGCGGAATTCTTGGCATTACAACCCATAGAAGGATATCAGTATAAGTTCGAATTCCCAGACGAGAGGTTCAAGCCATAACGGTCTAGGGGTGGAAATGTATTTTGACAGGGCAGTGAATTACAAAGGAGCTGGAATAGGAATTGTGATAGTAACCCTCGAAGGAGAAACCCTATCTATGGCCAAAAGGTTGACGTTTGGAGTAACCAACAACATGGTCGAATATGAAGCATGTATCTTTGGACTGAAAGCACTAATAGCCCTAGGAGCTAGGGACGTAGAAGTTTATGGAGACTCGATGTTGGTAGTTTGACAGATGCGAGGGGAATGGGAATTGAAGGAAGACCGGTTGAGACCCTACCTAATCCATCTCAGGAAGTTGGTGTTGGGGTTGGTGCTCAGAGCGCCAATTCCCGGTTGTATTTCTGTTAAATACTTCTGTAAAACATTATTATTATGAATAATATATGCAGTTTCTATAATATAATCTATCTTTCTATATGGTAAAGACGTAATGACCCTAGAATGATTAGTCATGATACAGTTGCAAAAGCATCGCAACGGACATTGAGTAGTATCATGACGTTGTCATTCTCAGACGGTTCCTGGTCAAGGTTTACACTACTTAGTCAGTATAGTAAACCCGTTGAGACCGGTACATGTCGTATACTGGAATATATGATTCCAATGGTTTCTCAATGAACCATAAGTCTTGGAGACTAGTATAGACGTGTAGGTGTTTATAGCGGATAAACACTGAATGACTCACCGAAGATTCTTAATGGATGGTACACCAGCGTCAATAAGAATCTTCTTGGGTTGAGTAGCACTTGTGATTCTTAGACTTGAGATGCCATTGTGGGCACATGAGACATCTTCTACACTTAGACGGCAGTCACGTCACCGATCTATTTAGATCAGACCTCCGCCTGTTCGTTTGGTGTAGACAGATCCTCAGGGTGTCCTATGTGTATCAAGATATGATCCGTCAGTTCTGTGTATCAGAGCATAGGTAGTCCATATGATTAGCAATCAGATAAAACCATGGGCCCGTGGTAAAGTTTAGAAGCTAGTTCTAAACATTCTTTTGAGATTGCTAATAGAATAGTCGACTGGATAATCCCGATAGAGATTTGACGTTTACATATATATCTCTTGGATTTATCCGGATACCTGTGACGGAGGAATTATACATTTGCCATGACCTCGACCTGTATGGTTCACGAGATTATCCGTGATCGTCATAATCTACGGGTGGATAGATTATGGACACGAAATTAGATTTCGTGACGGATATACCTGAATCTAGAGAGTCTCAATAATGAAACATACTCGTAGAGCACTAGAGCAACATTAATAAATAATATTGATTATTTATAAAGTCGTTTAAAGGTTAAACGCAAGATTCGTGCTAAAGGGACTAGATAGTCATTTGCCTAATTATTGTGTATTTACATTTAATACTTGATTAATTTAAATACACATTAATTAATAGTCAAAATGAGTTATTTGACTTTTATCCTAAATGAATATATGTTTTTAATATTTAATGTAAATATTATACATATATTTAATATATTTGTATTTGATTAATTAATTAATTATTTAATTTTTAAATGATTAAATTAATTAAAATATAAATATCTTATGTTAGGATATTTGTAGTAAATGACATTAGTTGCAATTGTTGACTTAAATAAATATCCATAAAGTGTTTTAGATATTTTTCAAGTTGATTAAATGATTTTGAAATGAATTTGAAATGAAAAATTTGGTATATACATGGACATTGAATTCGGCAAAGGCTAGTCTTTGAACAAGTATATTTGTTTTCATTTGCTTTTCATTTGGTTAACCTAATACATTTCACAAAACATAAATTTCACAAAAGGAAGCCAAAGGAGCCTAAAGAAAAAGAAGACAAACATCAAAAGCTTGGATTTTTAGTAAGTTTCTTGAACTTGCTATTAGTAGGAATTTGTTCCTTAGGTTCTAGGCTTTAATATATGATATTCTTAGGATGTTTCTTTCTTTGTTCCTTGTGGTTTTTTTTGATTTTAGTTTTGGTGAAGTGTGAAGCATGTGTAATGAAGGAAGTGTTGTGACTATTGTAGTTATAAACATTCTTTTAAGGTTTTGGAAACCATGTTGCTAATCTAGAGTTGTTGACCCACTCTTAAATGACCTAGATTTGATCTTGAGTTGTTTCATTGTGTTGAGACTTGGATTGGATGGAAGAATGATGATTGAAGTAATTGATTTAATGTATTTGGTCTAATTTGTCCAATTTGTGGAAATTGAAAAATTAGGGTTCTGAACTAATTCCAAATTTGGGGATTTTCATATATGTTGATAATTTGGGTGTGTATATGATGCATATAAAGTTTCATGTTGATTGGATTTCATTTGGATGAGTTTTGGAGCATGAAATGACCAAATGGTCAAAATGGGCACCAAATGGTGCTCACGGCTTTGGATGATAATTTGGGGATTTCGGTGCTTTTGGTGTTTTGATGTTTTGAACATCATAAGTTCATCTTAGAAATGATTTAGAATCATTCAAAATTGATTTGATCAATTTCGGACTAAAATGGACAAAATTACAAAGCAAGGGTATTTCGGTAAATTCACCTAAAAATGTTTTATTGAATTTATTTTCATAATTTGATTATTGGAATGTTAAATAAATGTTTATTTAATTAATCCGAGAAAAAGTTTTGAAATCTGAAAATCGGATTTTCACCGCTTCCGCTGCGTTACCGGATTCACCCCCTAAAAACCCCTACAAAATGGTATCAGAGCGAGTCTGATTCTAGGCCACCTAAAATGATTAGCCTTCATTGAATCAATGTTTAATCATGTTTTCTTGACTTTATGCATGCTTATTAGGATCTAAATTGGTTAGATTTAGGGTGTATGACACTTAGCGGAAAATCCCTAATTAATAAGGTTTGAATGTAATTATGTATTTGATGCATGTTATATGGTCCCTCTTGTCAATACGGATTATGAATACTTCTTTGTGACTACATCCGAGACCGTGCCTCTGCTGTGAGGATGTAGCCGATAAAGATTTATTTATACCGGATGTATATCAGATACTAGGTAAATTCAAGTAAAAGCGGAATTCTGAACGTGCCCTAGCTGTCAGGATTACGTAAGTAACTTGAGTTTATCATTGACGAGTTTAACCTTGGTACGTCTCATTGTGGGCCTGCCTTCGTAGAGACAACGAGAAACGGCCAGGACTGGATACTTAGGAGTCATTAGTGAATGATTGACAAATGAGTTGTCTACCTGATGAATATACGTAGGCGAGACCGTGCCTCTGCTGTGAGCCGAAATATATTCACGGGATCCACTTTTCACTATTAGTATTTAATTTAATTATTAAATATTTGTATTCTGTTTTGGGATTACAGTATTGCATGATTTAGTAGAAGGGGCATATTAGATTAAAAATCCATGATCTAGTTTATCCTTTTGATATTATATGAAACTGTTTTATTTCTGCTAACCATTTTTCGTGATCTATATGATAGATTGGCGATGGCGGCACAATCCACAAATCATTTTGCGCGTATGCTTGATGCGAACAAACTGAAAGGCGCTGAGAACTTGCAGACTGGGAATTGGATTTGAGGATTGTCCTCGATTCCGAAAAGCTGGGTTATGTTCTTGAGGGTCCATTGCCCCTTGCAGTGGGTGAGGATGCTTCAGAGGAGGAACGCCAAGTTTTTGAAACTTGGAAGGATGATGATTTAAAGGTTAAATCATACATCCTTAGTTCACTGTCTCCGAAACTCAAGCAACAGTACTATGGTATGTTAGATTCCTATAGTATGATGACGCGATTGAGACAATCATTTGAGAACCAAGAACAAGTGATTGTTCACAAAGTCGCCATGGAACTGTTCCATGCGCGTCTGGATGAGGGGCAGAGTGTCAGCCCATATGTTCTTCAGATGATCGATTTGATCGATCAATTGAGGCAACATAATCTCATCTTGAATGACATTCTCGGTAGGAGTGTCATTCTTGGTTCACTACCAGCTTCATTTCGCCAGTTCATGATGTACTTCAACATGCACGGGACTGTCTATACCTACCAGGAGCTACATAGGATGTTGCTCACGGCAGAAGAGGACCTTAAGAAGGGAGTACCGACTCGCCCTCCTAGAACTACTTCTCTTTCGGCTTCTTCCCAATGATGGTCCAAGGGAAAGAACAAGAAAGGCAAGAAGAAGAAGTAGGCTTTTGGTCCTCAACAACAGGCGAAGATTGCAAAGCCCAAAAGGGCTTCTGAAGACAAATGCCACCACTGCGGCAAAGTCGGGCACTGGAAAAGGAACTGTCCTAATTATATTGCCCAAGTGAGGAGAGACAGAGCTTCTACATCAGGTACTTTTATTTTTCCAGTTATTGATTTATCTTTGGCTTGTGAAGCCGTTACATCCAGCTGGATTTTAGATTCTACTTGTCCCATTCACATTTGCAATTCGTTGCAGGTGCTGAAGGAAAGTAGGAAACTGAAGCCTGGAGAGATGCAGTTGCGGTTCAGGAGTGGAGACTCTTTGGATGCAGTTGCAGTGGGAGTATGCGAGATCTCATTGCCGAATGGGACACTTTTGTTATATGACTGTCATTTTGTACCGGGATGTGTCGCTAATATTATATCACTTTTTGTATTAGATACAGAAGGCTTTTGTATTAATATTAAGAATAGTTCTTTGTATTTATATGATAAAAATAATATCCAGATCCTTTGTTGTCCAAACCAGCATGGTCATTATACATTGCAAACTTCAAAAGATATATTAAATACTGGAGTTAATAAACGTAGTTTACCTGTAATTAATAATACTGAACTTTGGCATATGAGACTTGGTCACATTGGCGTTAAACGCCTTACCCAATTGGTTAGGAATGGTTTGATATCAGATCTTACCATTGAATCCTATCCATCTTGTGAATCCTGTATTCAGGGTAAAATGACCAAAGCCCCATTTTCTGGTGTTGGACACCGCGCCACTAACTTACTGGAACTCGTACATTCTGATGTAGTGGTCCACTAAGTCAAACTGCTCACAGTGGTTTTCGTACTTCGTTACTTTACCGATGATTTATCACGGTACGGTTATGTGTATTTGATGCGACATAAATCGTAAACCTTTGAAAAGTTCAAAGAGTTCCGAAATGAAGTAGAAAAACAAACTGGTAAATATATTAAAAATGCCTTCGATCAGATCGAGGCGGTGAATTATGAGTGGTGAGTTCATGGATTATATGAAGGAGAATGGGATTCTCGCTCAATATACTCCTCCAGGTACACCACAGCACAATGGTATATCTGAAAGGAGAAATCGGACTTTATTGGATATGGTCCGATCGATGTTGAGTTTCACAGATTTGCCCTATTACTTATGGGGTTACTCTCTCTTAACAGCCGCACATCTTTTGAATAAGATTCCTTCAAAGGCTGTTCCTACGACACCGTATCAGATATGGTTCGGTAGGAGAGACCAAATCTTAATTATATTAAGGTTTGGGGTTGTCCTGCCTATGTCAGGGTGACTCAGCAAGATAAGCTTTCACCTCGAGGGCAAAAGTTTAGGTTTGTTGGATATCCTTCGAATACGAGGGGATATCTGTTCTATGATACCGAGCATCGAAATGTGTTCGTAGCTCGCTTCGCAAAATTTCTAGAAGTAGAATTTTTGTCAGAAGGTGGTAATCATAGACAGGTTGAGCTTGATGAAGTCCAACCTGAAAACAACGAGCCAACGGAGGAACCTGAAAATCAAGTAGATGAAGGACCTTCAACACACACACTCCGTAGGTCGGAAATGGTATCTAGACCTCTTGAACGCTTGTATTTGATACAAGAAAAGAGTCTGGATGTTCTCTTAGTTGAAGAGACAGATCCTTTCACCTATAGAGAATCGATGTTGGACATCGACTTCGTGAAATGGAAAAGTGCCATGAATCCGAGATAGACTCAATGCATGAAAATCAAGTTTGGGACTTGATTCCGCTTCCCGAAGGAATGTTCCTATCGGTTGTAAATGAGTTTACAAGAGAAAGCGCGGGCCTGACGGTAAGGTTGAAACTTACAAGGCCCGACTGGTAGCAAAAGGTTACACGCAGCGACCTGGCGTCGACTACGATGAAAATTTTTCGCCGGTAGCAATGCTTAAGTCTATCCGGATTTTGCTTTCTATAGCTGCGTATCATGACTACGAGATTTGGCAATTGATGTCAAAACGGCTTTCTAAATGGATTTCTTGATGAAGAAATCTATATGGAACAGCCAGAAGTTTTCACGTCCAGTGAAACCTCGGGTATGGTATGTAAGCTTAAGAAGTCCATTTATGGACTTAACAAGCTTCACGAAGTTGGAATCTGGAATCTTCGATTCGATGAGATTATTAGATCGTCTGGTTTTCTCAAGAATTCGGAAGAATCTTGTGTGTATCAGAAGGCCAGTGAGAGCATGGTCATATTTTTAGTTCTATATGTTGATGACATCCTAATCATTGGGAATGATTTAGGTATGTTGCAAAGCGTAAAAGCGTACCTTTGTAAGAATTTCTCCATGAAGGACCTGGGAGAAGATTCCTATGTTTTAGGGATAAAACTCTATAGAGATAGACAAAGGAGGCTGATTGGGTTATCCCAATCAACGTACGTAGATAAGATCTTGGAACGGTATAGCTTTGGTAACTATAGGACAGCAAACATACCGTTCATACATGGGATTCATCTTTCTAAGAAGATGTGTCCACAAACAGAAGATGAGAAGGTTAGATTGTCTAACCAACCTTATGCTTCGTGTTTGGGTAGCATAATGTATGCCATGTTATGTACGAGGCCTGATATCAGTTTCACTGTTAGCGTAACTAGTCGATATCAGTCCAATCCAGGTAATGACCATTGGATGGCCATTAAACATATCCTAAAGTATCTTAAAGGTACTAAGGATAAGTTAATAGTTTATGGAGGAAACGAACTGCAGGTAATGGGTATACAGACTCCGACAGTTGATTCCACCACTGAGGCGGAATATATTGCAGCTTCTGAACCCTTAAAAGAGGCTGTGTGGATAAGAACTTATCACAGATTGGGAGTTGTCCCAAGTATCGAGAATGCGATTCCGTTATATGTGATAATACTGGAGCCATTACGAAAGCAAAGGAACCGAGGGCGCATCAGAATTCGAAGCATGTGGAATGCAAGTACCACACAACATTCGAGAGATCGTGTCGCGAGGGGATATTGTCGTGTGCAAGGTACCGAGTGAAGATAATGTAGCAGCCCCGCTGACGAAGGCCATACCTCCGAAGTTGTTTGATAAACACGTGGAGTCGATGGGTATTAGATACAATCGATATTGGCACTAGAGCAAGTGGGAGATTTTGTTGGGGTTGGTGCTCAGAGCGCCAATTCCCGGTTGTATTTCTGTTAAATACTTCTGTAAAATATTATTATTATGAATAATATATGCAGTTTCTATAATATAATCTATTTCTATATGGTAAAGACGTAATGACCCTAGAATGATTAGTCATGATACAGTTGCAAAAGCGTCGCAACGGACATTGAGTAGTATCATGATATTGTCATTCTCAGACAGTTCCTGGTCAAGGTTTACACTACTTGGTCAGTATAGTAAACCGTTGAGACCGGTACATGTCGTATACTGGAATATATGATTCCAATGGTTTCTCAATGAACCATAAGTCTTGGAGACTAGTATAGACGTGTAGGTGTTTATAGCGGATAAACACTGAACGACTCACCGAAGATTCTTAATGGATGGTACACCAGCGTCAATAAGAATCTTCTTGGGTTGAGTAGCACTTGTGATTCTTAGACTTGAGATGCCATTGTGGGCACATGAGACATCTTCTACACTTAGACGACAGTCACGTCACCGATCTATTTAGATCACCTCCGCTGTTCGTTGGGTGTAGACAGATCCTCAGGGTGTCCTATGTGTATCAAGATAGGATCCGTCAGTTCTGTGTATCAGAGCATAGGTAGTCCATATGATTAGCAATCAGATAAAACCATGGGCCCGTGGTAAAGTTTAGAAGCTAGTTCTAAACATTCTTTTGAGATTGCTAATAGAATAGTCGACTGGATAATCCCGATAGAGATTTGACGTTTACATCTATATCTCTGGGATTTATCCGGATACCTGTGACGGAGGAATTATACATTTGCCATGACCTCGACCTGTATGGTTCAGCGAGATTATCCGAGATCGTCATAATCTACGGGTGGATAGATTATGGACACGAAATTAGATTTTGTGACGGATATACCTGAATCTAGAGAGTCTCAATAATGAAACATACTCGTAGAGCACTAGAGCAACATTAATAAATAATATTGATTTTTATAAAGTCGTTTAAAGGTTAAACGCAAGATTCGTGCTAAAGGGACTAGATAGTCATTTGCCTAATTATTGTGTATTTACATTTAATACTTGATTAATTTAAATACACATTAATTAATAGTCAAAATGAGTTATTTGACTTTTATCCTAAATGAATATATGTTTTTAATATTTAATGTAAATATTATACATATATTTAATATATTTGTATTTGATTAATTAATTAATTATTAATTTTTAAATGATTAATTAATTAAAATATAAATATCCTATGTTAGGATATTTGAAGTAAATGACATTAGTTGCAATTGTTGACTTAAATAAATATTCATAAAGTGTTTTAGATATTGTCAAGTTGATTAAATGATTTTGAAATGAAAAATTGGTATATACATGGACATTGAATTCGGCCAAGGCTATTCTTTGAACAAGTATATTGTTTTCATTTGCTTTTCATTTGGTTAACCTAATACATTTCACAAACATAAAATTTCACAAAAGGAAGCCAGAGGAGCCTAAAGAAAAAGAAAGAACAAACTCAAAAGCTTGGATTTTTAGTAAGTTCTTGAACTTGCTATTAGTAAGGAATTTGTTCCTTAGGTTCTAGGCTTTAATATATGATATTCTTAGGATGTTTCTTTCTTTGTTCCTGTGGTTTTTGTTGATGGAAGTTTGGTGAAGTGTGAAGTATGTGTAATGAAGGAAGTGTTGTGACTATTGTAGTTATAAACATTCTTTTAAGGTTTGGAAACCATGTTGCTAATCTAGAGTTGTTACCCACTCTTAAATGACCTAGATTTGATCTTGAGTTGTTTCATTGTGTTGAGACTTGGATTGGATGGAAGAATGATGATTGAAGTAATTGATTTAATGTATTGGTCTATTTGTCCAATTTGTGGAAATTGAAAATTAGGGTTCTTAACTAATTCCAAATTTGGGGCTTTTCATTTTTGATTTGTGTGTTTGCATTTGGGTGTGTATATGATGCACATAAAGTTTCATGTTGATTGGATTTCATTGGATGAGTTTTGGAGCATGAAATGACCAATGGTCAAAATGGACACAAATGGTGCTCACGGCTTTGGATGATAATTTGGGGATTTTGGTGCTTTGGTGTTTTGATGTTTTGAACATCATAAGTTCATCTTAGAAATGATTTCGAATCATTCAAATTGATTTGATCAATTTCGGACTAAAATGGACAAAATTACAAAGCAAGGGTATTTCGGTAAATTCACCTAAAAATTTTTATTGAATTTTTTTTCATAACTTGATTATTGGAATGTTAAATAAATATGTTATTTAATTAATCCGAGAAAAAGTTTTGAAATCTGAAAATCGGATTTTTCACCGCTTCCGCTGCGTTACCGGATTCACCCCCTAAAAACCCCTACAGTTGGCACAGGCTATCCCCGACTGCCCATTCCAGCACTTGCCACGAGAAGAGGCCAAAAGCGGACGCACTAGCCACCCTAGCTGCAATGGGAAAACCCGTAAAAACTGGTAATGAGACCCTTTGTGCTGAAACAGCTAGCAGGCCCAGTTATGAGATAGAGAGAACCTGGAAATAGAAGTCGACGATGGGAAGCCATGGTACTACGATATTCTGCAGTATCTAGAACGTGGGGAATGCCCAGAATTAGCCGGCAAGAAGACAAAATAATTCCATTTCAGAAAATGGCTTCCTAATATGTGAGTTTGATGAGAGAGCTGTATAAGAGACAATCCAATGGCGTCCAGCTGAAATTTTTAAAGAAAAGAAGAGGCAGCAGGTGAGAAGGTGATGGAAGAGGTGCACGTGGAGTATGTGGACCGCACATTAATGGATTGAATTTTTTTCGCAGATAGTGAG
>SKCR01006794.1:0-13520 GCA_019454045.1 Zanthoxylum bungeanum | reverse complement strand
TCGGTAAAACACAACCTCCTATCGCACTTGCATAAGTATCCAATACTTAAATATATGAGAACTATGCCGTTGTGCCCTCACACGTGCACAAGCGCAATACTAGTCTATTCCGCATTATCGATGTCCAGTCTCGATAATACTACGGTTAGGGATATTTAATGATTAAACCTTTGGGGACTGATACTGTCTCATATCATTCTCAGTCCAGGTACTAATCATATGGACTTTCGCCATTTATAAATCAAAGTAAATAATATTACAAAACGGAAAAAGGCATTTCATTATCACATAGTTAATTTTGTACAATAATACATTATCATTTACAAACAGTGACGCTATGGGACATAATGTCTAACAGCATGAACCAGCCCTTCACAGCAGCCCATTCACCACGCAGAGCCCCTCACATTGCCTCAGCTTCACGCACCTTAACCACCTTCAACACACACGCATCAAAGAAACCCTAATACGCCCAGCCCCTCGTCATCCCTCATATAAACCAAACCCTAAGTTAGCCATCTCTCTCTCGGCAAACCCACTGCTTGAACACACACCAGCCAACTCACCAACAAGGGACACTCTCGGCGACCATAAATGAAACTGACTACTCACAAGAAAGCAAATAAACCCTAACACAAAAGCACAGCCAGTCCATGTATCAAAAGCCCTCACTGATCACGTTAAATCTCAGCAACACAGCCCCTTCATCGTGCGTAATCCTCACTCCATAAACAGCACACTCACGGCTCCCATTGAGCAAACGTGCAGACACCTAACAAAAAAATCAAGTCACCTCCTCAACCGGCCACACCACACAACGCCAAAGACCCCTCTGACCACACCACACAGCGCCAACACCCCCTTTGAAACCAGAGAAACACTCCCCTAAACATACAGCAAATGTGCAGATTTGCACGTGAAACCAGTGAGAAAAATACCCCCTAACATGACCCAAAACTGCACCTAAGCCACACCTTCATCGCACCAAAATACCGATCCTAAACCGTACCGAAAAACCGCAAAAAAGTCCATCAAAACCGTCCCTGAACAGCGAAGAAAACAGTAAGAAAATAGAGAAAACAACGAGGAGAAACCGCGAGTAGAAACAGAGAAAATAGAAAACTCGGACAAAACAGCGGAAACATCGGTTCAGTGAGAACATTGGAATGATAACCCTTCCGGCACCGTGAAACGCACTCCCGGAAAGCGACTAAAAAAGGTAAGACCTGAGGGCACCCTTTTTATTTATTATCATTTATTTTTAGTTATTTTATTACTTTATTTCGCATTAGTATTATGGATTGGTACATGATGTGAATTCTGGGTGAATGGAATATGTGTTCCTTCTTGTGGTATATTGGATGGAAACCCGGACATAAATTCCATAGCCGAATCCGAATGGACGGTATTATGGTTTGCACTCGGGATATATGCCCCGTACCACTTGAAGGATTCACGTATTTCATTTCATCCAAACTGTATTTGAGCATGATTAGGCTATTAGAATGTTGTTTTATTTTTAGCATGACTTAGTTATTTACCTTTCGTATTAGGAATTTCAGTTATGTTATGTTTAGATCATTAGTTATTTAACATGTTTGATGTGTGATACAATGTGTTTGCTGTTATGAAAGTTTACTTTTGAAGCATGTAGACCTAGATTTAGACTTTATAAGAATTTAGACTACTTGACCAACATGTATGTTGAGTAGACTTGGTTAATATTGCACAAATCCATTTATTACAACGACATAAGTAAGAGACCATTCCGAACCCAACGGTTTGAGGTCTTCCCTTGCGAGGATGAGTGCGGCCTTAAATCATTTTCCTGGTTCACACCGGGTGGCGACTCCTTTATTCTCCGATTTAGTCCCCCACAGGCTACTCCGTACTCCCAACCGGGCTGCGAGCCCGGAACAGCATGCGTCGCCCAGTTTCTGTGTCCTACATTCTGGCGACTCCACTGGGGATAGAGAATCGGCCCCGAAATAATGTCTTGTAATGTTTGGATTTGTGTTTTAATTAACCATGACTACTGTGGGTTTAAGGAGTTTAATCAAAGGCATTGTTAAGGTTAGGTGATGGTTCGGTGTCTTCCTTCACTCACTACCTTTCTATAAGGAAAATTTGTGAAGGCACCTAGATAATCATCACCCCTAGCTTGTTATGATAGACTAGTTTGGATGACTCATTGTTTATTCCTGTCACCAAGCGATAGGAGCCTAAGGGGCTTGGGTACTTAAGAGAGCCTCGCTCTACCCTCCCTCTGGGGAATCTACAACGGGAAGTCAATTCGACAGTTAGTCCACACCCATAACTTGTTGGCACGTGCCATATGGTATAAAAAAGGTGCGCTCACTTGGTCGCTTGAACCCTTGAGTGAGGAGTCCTAGTTGTGGGTAATCCTTCGTCAGCAGGAGCCTTTGTTTACACTCTTGAAATCTCCACATGAACCTTAGTTTTTTGACCTTAGAAATTGTTTTATGCTTGTATTTGGGACCATTGTCATTTGGAATCAGTTGGACTTTTTGTCAAGAGATATAAACTTGTTGGGCCATTTAAACAGGGACAAGTTCATTCCTTTGACAATTAGGCCAAAAGCTTCTAAAATGCCGATGGGACATTTGTGTTTAGGCCTTTTATTATTTGAAGTCGTTTAGGCATGTTATCGTAAAAGTATAAACTTGTTGGGCCTTTTCAACTGGGACAAGTTTGCACCCAACGATATTATGATTGAATACTTTAAAATGACAATAGGCCAACTTATATATGTATTTTCCGCATCACACGCATCTTACGCATTTCATGCATACACGCATCATGTTAACCCTTTTGTGTCTTAAAAGCCATCATAGACTCCCGTTGGGTTAGGAAAGCAGAGAGACTCGTCAAGAGACCGTCAGTCAACATGAGCAAGTCAGCCAACGAGGGATCCCGCCTGGATCGATTAGAGATTAAAGTAACCGAAATTGTTGAGCAGTTGCAATTTTTGACCAATGTTGTGGCCAGTTTGACCGTACCCGGTATAGCCGATAATATAAAGTTGTACAATCAGAATGGAAAGACTATCGGGGAATCCTCGGAAGAAGCGAGCAAAAAGACAGGATAGCCATTCAGAAATTAGGAAACGGAGTAGTGAAACTGTCAGACTTGGAAGGGAACAAGTTCACCGAATTGATCTATATTGATAGATTGAAGCTGTATTTAGCTTGAGGAAGAGAAGACTGAGCAGTCACCAAGAGAATTGGCAGAAGACCTAACCTGACGGGATAGGAAGTTCATCCATGCATACACGTAACTTGCATCCTTTTTTTTGTGTTTTGTGTTTGCAGATTTCAGACAAAAGAGAACCAGCAGGGGGTGACCAGAGACATACGACGCCAAGGAGCACAACGATGGTCTAACCCATCATGAACAGGGAAGACCTCTACACTTTCATACATACACATCACATGCACGTGTTTTATTCTGTTGTTTTGTTTGTATTCGCAGGTTTTAGAGAAGAAAATGGGAAAGCGACAAAAATCAAAAAGCGGAACAAGCACTAAAAACGACGTTGAAGCCACCTTGACAGATGGATTTCGGTCATGTCTGGCTGAAGACGATGAATTTAACGCTAACAGGGAGGCAACCCATGCACTTTGTTGTGATTTCTGTTTTCATACTTTGTGTATACATGTTGTAGAGTCTTTAATTTTGTGTGTTATTTTTGTAGGTAAAAGCAAAGACGAAGCATGTTAAGACAGAATGAATGGTGTTTGGGTAATCACCAAAATGGGAGCTAATTCATTAGCGGTTGCAGAGTAAGGAAAGAATTCCTGAGATGCATCCTAATGAATTTATACCAAGCAAGAGGCGTATTGAGTACACAATTCCTTTGCTTTAATTATTGCTTTGATTTGCCTTCTTTTGTTATTTTATGTTATTTTCGTAGACAAGATCCCAGACTTTTTGACCTTTCATGACTTGTTGTGGTGGACAGGATCCACAACTTTTGACCTTTTAGGACTTCTTTTGGTATTTTCTTTTATTTTCGTGGATAGAATCCACAACCTTTTGACCGCTCACGATTTCTTTTGTTGTTTTCTCTTATTGTCGTAGACAGGATCCAAGACTTTTTGACCTCTGACGAATTCTTTTGGGTTTAGCTAACAACCATTCGGTGGAAGATATTAGTGCAATTATTACTCACCCCTTTTCAGGTTCTATAAATTCAGCTCAACATTTCTCTCCTCAACACATCCAGATATACATCCAAGTAAGAGAAAGAAAATGGAAGCAACTTCACAACAGCGAGTTAAGCAAATTTTGTTTTCTGTGGATCCAACACTGGTAATAATCAGAATTCATTGAGGCTGCAAAGGATTTGGGGCGAGTCATGGCTGAGAAGAATATGCACCTAGTATATGGCGGTGGAAATCTGGGAATAATGGGAATCGTTTCAAAAGCCGTTCAGGATGGTGGCGGTCATGTTTTGGGAATCATCCCAAGACATTTGGCGGATGAATAGTTAATTGGACCAACAAATGGAGATGAACGCATCGTATCAGGTATGTCTGAACGACTCCATGAAATGATAAATATTGCAGATGCATTTATTGCGTTACCAGGTGGACTTGGTACCGTTGAAGAGATATTCACAGTGGCATCAGGGGCGCACTTGAACATTCATCGGAAGCCTATTGGACTACTTAATGTTGAGCATTTCTTTGATTTTCTGTTTGTGTTTCTCGCGGAAGCCAAGAGATATGAGTTCATCACCAAATCTGTGGGAGATATTTTCTTGACTGCGACAAAGGCCGAAGAGTTGATTGACCAGATCCTAGCTTTTATACCGAAGCTCGACCCCATCCTCTCCAAATTGGACTGGACAGATAGTGATCGTGGCAAGAAGCGCAAATTGGATATTGATCTTAATCAGTGATGTTTCCTGCTAACCAGGTATTACTGACATGAGACATATTTGAAAGTTTGTGCTTTAGTTTAATAGTGAAAAAAAAAAAAAAAAAAAATGAAAAAATGAGTGAGGGAAGTCTTTGATAGTTAGACATATGTCTGGTGATGACATTGTATACTGTAGGGAGAAACCCTAGAAATGATAAGTGTGAGACGCGCTCTCTTCCGGTATTCTGAATGGATTGATCTCAGTTAGACTCACGAGCACTTGATTACATGATCCTAGCAGTAGAAGCCTGAGTAGTTATCGAGGTGACTAGTTGAAGAGATGATGTATTAGTGAATGACCGTTTGCCTGGGTGTCCACACTTGTTTACTGATGCTATGATATGTGATATGGTTGGAAATAAAGAAAAAGTCTCTGAAATAAAAAAGAAAAGAAGAAAAAATAGACCACCTATAACCGATAAGCGTGAAGCTACCCATGGGCGAGTATTAGGACCACCATGAGGAGAAATGCTACCTTAAATGGTAGGTGTGTCAGAAAAAGAAAAGAGAAAAGGAAAAAAAAGAGAAAAAAAGAAAGAAAAGAAAAAAAGAAAAAAGGAAAAAGAAAAAAGAAAATGAAAAGAAAGAGAAAAAAAAGATGAAAATCATATCATGTTGAGTATGCTGAAGTAATCACAAAATGTGATTAAGACATCCAGGTTGGTTAGACCCACTGGTTCGATTCTCTGAAACGAAATCACCAAGTTGGCTAACTAAAGGACTAAGCTGCGAAAGAGCCTTAGCACACACACATACTAAGAGTCTAGTTCAGATCACCCATTCAGACAATCGAAATTGAGTGTATCAAGTACTTTGAAGGTTCTCTGGTTTCGACATGAAGCATTCGTTGAGGATAAAAATATGTTTAGCTATCAGGATTGTCTCGAGAAGAGCAGTATAGTTTGAAATAAATCATTCACATCACTATCAGTCTTTACCGAGTATGGCACTCTGGGGGCGAGGCCCACATCATTATCAGTCTTTGCCGGGTATGGCACTCTGGGGGCGAGACCCACATCATTATCAGTCTTTGCCAGGTATGGCACTCTGCGGGTTGAGGCCCACACCACTATCAGTCTTTGCCGGGTATGGCACTCTGCGGGTTGAGGCCCACATCATTATCAGTTCGAGGGCGAGGCCTATATCAGCTTGGGGGCAAGACCCTACATCATCAGTTCGAAGGCGAGGCCCATATCACCTTGGGGGCGAGGCCCCACATCAGTTCAGTATCAGTTTCTGCCGGGTATGGCAATCTGGGGGTGAGGCCCACATCATCGTCAGATCAGTTCAGCCAGGTACAGCACTCCGTGTATTGGGATATTAGATCAGTTCAGCCAGGTACGACACTCCGGGTATGGAGACATCAGATCAGTTGAGCCAGGTACGTCACTCCGGGTATAGAGACATGAGATCAGTTCAGCCAGGTACGGCACTCTGGGTATGGAGACATCAGATCAGTTCAGCCAGGTACGGCACTCCGGGTATGGAGACATCAGATCAGTTCAGCCAGGTACGACACTCCGGGTATGGAGACATCAGATCAGTTCAGCCAGGTACGACACTCCGGGTATGGAGATATCAAATCAATTCAGCCATGTACGGAACTCCGGGTATGGAGATATCAGATCAATTCAGCCAGGTACGGCACTCTGGGTATGAAGTTTAGCACGCCAGGTACGGCACTCCGGGTATGGAGATATTTCAGCGACACCTTGGGTATGAGGTTTAGCTTGCCAGATACGGCACTCCGGGTATGGAGATATTTCTGCAACACCTTGGGTATGAAGTTTAGCACGCCAGGTACGGCACAATCAAAATCAACTTTGCGACACTCTAGGTACGGAGATGAAACTGCGACACATCAGGTACGAGGTTTAGCATGCCAGACACGGAACAATCAACTCAAATCGGGAACAAGACCCACAATTCAGGGAACAAGACCCTCAATTCAAGATGGGAACAAGACCCACGACTCAACAAATCGGGAACAAGACCCGCAATTCAGGGAACAAGACCCTTATCTCAACAAATCGGGAACAAGACCCGCAGTTCAGGGAACAAGACCCTTATCTCAACAAATCGGGAACAAGACCCGCAATTCAGGGAACAAGACCCTCATCTCAACACAATTCAGGGAACAAGACCCACAACTCAAAAAATCGGGAACAAGACCGTCAACACAATTCAGGGAACAAGACCCTCAGCTCAAAACGGGAACAAGACCCACAACTCAAAAAATCAGGAACAATACCCTCAACACAATTCAGGGAACAAAACCCTCAGCTCAAAACGGGAACAAGACCCACAACTCAAAAAATCGGGAACAAGACCCTCAACACAATTCAGTTCGGGAACAAGACCCATAACTCAATTTAGGGAACAAGACCCTCAACACAACACAATTCAGATCGGGAACAAGACCCAAAACTCAGTTTAGGGAACAAGACCCTTAGCTCAATTTAGATCGGGAACAAGACCATCAGCTCAATGCAATTCAGGGAACAAGACCCTCACCACAATTCAGTTCAGGGAATAAGACCCTCAGCACAATTCAGATCGGGAACAAGACCCACAACTCAATTAAGGGAACAAGACCCTCAGTTCACTTTGGGAACAAGACCCAGGGTTGCAGTAACTCGCCACCAAATCAATTCAGTTCAACACAGCAGGCAGACCATGCTGCAGCTGGCGAGCCAGGTAAGTGAAAATGCACTGCACGAACTTTGATAGGATTGTCATTGTCAACACTGAACAAGTCCCATCAAAGTGGGGGCGAGGTAGGCACTGCATTTTTGCATATCAGCCCGATGATGAGCATCGTACGGAGGCACCACCTTTTAAGTCGCGGGAGTCGCGGGAAGCGGACGTCGGAAGGAAAAAGTCAAGAATTGACGTTTTGTTGGATTTTGTTCGCTCGCTTAATCTCGGGTTTACTCGTTGAGCCTCTGTATCAAAATTTACTCTCGCCCGAACCTTAAACCTACCCATGTGTCCCTTCAACTTCCATGCAAGAATAAAAATCACCAACCAATTAAATAAATTCAAATTAAATCAAACCATTAAAAAATACAAACCAATTAAATAACACTTTTAACAAAAAAAAAATAACAAATAATTAAAACACAAAAAATAAAATACACAACACAAACAATTAAATAATCAACAACAAAAAACAAATTCCACAAACCAAATTTAACAACCCCTCCTTCACAAATCCATCCCCTACAAACACACACACCAAAACAAAAACCCCACCTTTCCAGCACACTTCACACACTAATAACAAAACAACACATTTCAAAAACCCCTATTTGCCACCAAACTTGTCACCTTTTTTTCTTCATCTTCCAGCACACCACACTCCAACAAAACCAAATCTCCATTGGTCTTCATCCTATTACTTTCCTTTATGCATCCCACGGCACCATACAATAAACACATGCCCTCACATGCCTTTCTTCACATGCAAACAGCACATACACATGCCACCAAAACCAAAACCACAATTGTCAAGCATCCCTTTCACCTCACCGAAATCCCCCCTAATTTGCCTCATTTTTCTCCATGATCGCCTCCATCATATCCCTTCAATCACGCCACTCATCATCAATCTCTTGGCACTTGATGATCAAGACCACTCTTCATCATCATTATTTGGACCATAACATTCTTCACCATCTTTCATGAATCCTACAGAGATCATCAACAACGCTTCATCAAACCACAACAGCCCCTGGAATCATCATCATCCACTCAGCTCACTGCCTAAACCAAAGCAACTTCTCACTACCAAGCATGTTCACGCAGCAAGCCTCTGTTTGATGCATGAACCAGCCCTTCACAGCAGCCCATTCACCACGCAGAGCCCCTCACATTGCCTCAGCTTCACGCACCTTAACCACCTTCAACACACACGCATCAAAGAAACCCTAATACGCCCAGCCCCTCGTCATCCCTCATATAAACCAAACCCTAAGTTAGCCATCTCTCTCTCGGCAAACCCACTGCTTGAACACACACCAGCCAACTCACCAACAAGAGACACTCTTGGCGACCACAAATGAAACTGACTACTCACAAGAAAGCAAATAAACCCTAACACAAAAGCACAGCCAGTCCATGTATCAAAAGCCCTCACTGATCACGTTAAATCTCAGCAACACAGCCCCTTCATCGTGCGTAATCCTCACTCCATAAACAGCACACTCACGGCTCCCATTGAGCAAACGTGCAGACACCTAACAAACAAATCAAGTCACCTCACTCAGCCGGCCACACCACACAACGCCAAAGACCCCTCTGACCACACCACACAACGCCAAACACCCCTTTGAAACCAGAGAAACACTCCCCTAAACATGCAGCAAATGTGCAGATTTACACGTGAAACCAGTGAGAAAAATACCCCCTAACAGTCCCCAAAACTGCACCTAAGCCACACCTTCATCGCACCAAAAAAACCGATCCTGAACCGTACCGAAAACCCACAAAACAGTCCATCAAAACAGTCCCTGAACAGCGAAGAAAACAGTAAGAAAATAGAGAAAACAGCGAGGAGAAACCGCGAGTGGAAACAGAGAAAACAGCAAACTCGAAAAAAACAGCGAAAAAAAACAGATCAGTGAGAACAGTGGAATGATAACCCTTCCGGCACCGTGAAACGCACTCCGGAAAGCGACTAAAAAAGGTAAGACCTGAGGGCACCCTTTTTATTTATTATCCTTTATTTTTAGTTATTTTATTACTTTATTTCGCATGAGTAGTATTATGGATTGGTACATGATGTGAATTCTGGTGAATGGAATTGTGTCCTTCTTGTGGTATATTGGATGGAAACCCGGACATAAATTCCATAGCTGAATCCGAATGGACGGTATTATGGTTTGCACTCGGGATATAATGCCTCGTACCACTTGAAGGATTCACGTATTTCATTTCATCCAAACTTGTATTTGAGCATGATTAGGCTATTAGAATGTTGTTTTATTTTAGAATGACTTAGTTATTTACCTTTCGTATTAGGAATTTCAGTTATGTTATGTTTAGATCATTAGTTATTTAACATGTTTGATGTGTGATACAGTGTGTTTGCTGCTATGAAAGTTTACTTTGAAGCATGTAGACCTAGATTTAGACATTATAAGAATTTAGACTACTTTGACCAACATGTATGTTGAGTAGACTTGGTTAATATTGCACAAATCCATTCATTACAAACGACATAAGTAAGGGACCATTCCGAACCCAACGGTTTGAGGTCTTCCCTTGCGAGGAGTGAGTGCGGCCTTAAATCCTTTTCCCGGTTCACAACGGGTGACGACTCCTTTATTCTCCGGTTTAGTCCCCCACGGGCTACTCCGTACTCCCAACCGGGCCGCGAGCCCAGAACAGCATGCGTCGCCCAGTTTTTGTGTCCTACACTAGGAATCACCAAATCAAGCTTGGAGCTCAAAATTTGGAGATGGCCGAAACTTTGAGGACACCAAACCAGTGCACTGCCGAGCTTTATGGAGGAGGGCATAAAAGTTTTTTGTTGTCCACCACGTCGCTCAACCGATCGATGTAAGTATTCCGCAACTTCCTCGATGTATTCACATGTGTGTTTTATGCTTATTATTCGATCATCGGGACCGTAGAACTCCAACAATCTGCGCCTTTTATTTTTTTATTTATTTATTCCAATTCCCAAAGTGCCCCTATCATCATTCACCAATCATTAAGCCACTATGGAACCTCATAAATGATTTGTTCAATAATTAAACACATTGAACCATTTATGAACAATCCTACAGCAATCATATATGCTGTTAAATTTTGTATATGCACTGTTAACCATTGATTTCGACTTTGTTATGTGTGACCTTTTGGTTCCCCTCAAGTTGGACATGAACTGAATCGTGATAATTTAATCGAACATAAATTATCCTCCGATTAGATGGTCGTTCGATTTCAATGACCAAGGTTGACATCTAGCAACATGATAATGCCCTTCAAATGAGAAGGAAAGATATATACCCATTTGTATGCGATTTACAATGATCTGGTCCTTCACCTCACTGTATCCCACCTTTTGACCTAGGGTACGGAAAAGGGTCTACCCATATGGTCAAATGTATGATGTTGATAGTGTCATGAATCATGCTAACCCAAGAATCTCATATGATTCTTCCGCTGCGGCCATAGTCTCAAGCACTGATCACACATATCAACCTGCGAACTAGAATACTACTCTTATAAGAAAATATTATCTGAGAGAGTGGCGATTCTCTGTTGTATCTTTACAAACTTCAATTGTTTCAAAAAATGACCCAATCATACCCTTATGACTAGATCTTTTGAACCAGAGAAGGAGAATGTCAAAGTTATTTGATCCACACATAAGATTGTAAAGACCTCAAATCTAAGGACTAGTCATACAGTCGATATATGAAAGTTCTCACAGACACATTGGATAAACACTCCATGTGAAAACTTTCGGCGGTCAGTTCGATGGACACGAGCAACTCATGCATCCATGTGATACACCAAGCGAACAGATCTCCGCTAGTAACCTATGAGATAATAAATTGGCATACATTATCGATCCTATTGCTGAAGCATAAGGGATCCTATTGCTGATACCTGCTCGTTATGCTAAGAGCATAAGAGACATCAGATCTTGTACATCCATGATCGATCCTATTGCTGAAGCATAAGAGATCATACTCATACGCTCTCTATCTGAAGGAGTATGGGACATTGCTCATTAGATAATTTGATTCCACGACAAGTAGGTAAATTACCTCTTTTGGAATCTTCTATTTTGAATCTTTTCAAAACTTTATCTATGTACAAAGATTGAGAAAGTCCTAACAACCTCTTAGATCTATTACGATAGATCTTAATGCTGAGGATGTAGGCTGCTTCTCCCAAATCTTCCATGGAGAATTTCTGAGATACCATTGCTTGATGGCTTGCATCATGGGAATATCATAAATGGATCGTTTAAGCTTGCATACTTTATTTGATCATCCTTAGATGTAAAACCCTCAGGTTATGTCATATAGACTTCCTCTACGAGGTTCCCATTAAGGAAAGCTATTTTGACATCCATATGCCAAATCTCATCATCAAAGTGTGCAGCTAGTGCCAGTAAAATTCGAATGGACTTTATCACTGCAACAGGTGAGAAGGTTTTGTCATAGTCAATTCCTTGATTTGTTTATAACCTTTCGCCACCAACCTAGCCTTATAGGTTTGGATGTTTCCTTCTGCATCAGTTTTATGCTTGTAAATCCACTTGCAGCCTATGGGTTTTTATCCCTTCAGGTTCATCTACCAAGTCCCAGACTTGATTCTGATACATAGAGTCTATTTCAGATTTCATGGCCTCAAGCAATTTGACTGAATCAATGTCACGCATTACTTCATCATAACTGGTGGGATCACCATTATCAATGACCTGATCATGTTCCTCATCAATATGGAAACCATATCTTTCAGGCTCACATATTTCCCTACTAGACCTTCTAAGTTCATAACCTTGTGGTTGTTCCGTCGCTGTTATTTTGAGGGGCCTGGGGTTTAGTTATATGTTAGTTTGTTCTTCTCGTACCTCATCGAGGTCAAGTCTACTCCCACTATATTTCTTGAGAAGGAATTCATTCTCGAGAAATTTAGCATTTCGTGAGATAAATGTTCTTTGTTCATTTGGGACGTAGAACACGTATGCTCTTCAGTTCAAGGCATATCCTACAAACTTACATTTAACTACCTTATCATCCAATTTGTTAGTTTGTGTGAGCTTAACATATGTGTCACATCCCCAAACTCTTATATAACTAAGACTATGATGTTTCCCAGACCATAACTCATATGATGTTTGACTAACAGTCTTGGAAGGAACTTGGTTTAGTAGTTGTGTTGCAGTTTCTAAAGCAAGACCCAAAAATGAAAGAGGTAGATATGTGCCTGGCATCATTGATCGAACCATATCCAATAATTTCCGATTTCTCCTTTTGGAGACCCTATTATGCCGTGGAGTTCCCGGAGGATCCACTGGGAAACAATGCCATTTTCTCTCAAGAAAACTTGAAATTCGTCGCTTAAGTATTCACCACCTCGGTCATACCTTAGTGACTTAATACTTTATTAAGCTGGTTTTCTACTTCAGCTTTGAAGTTTTTGAATTTCTTAAAGGCTTCATATTTGTTCCGCATAAGGTACACATACCCATATCGCGAGTAATCATCGATAAAGGTAATGAAGCAGGAGAATCCACCTCTAGCGGTGACTGACATTGGTCCGCATACATCAGAGTGCATGAGTTCTAATGTCTCCGCTGCACGCTGTCCCTTACCTTTGAAGGGTAATTTGGTCATTTTACCAAGTAAACAAGACTCATAAGTTCCATAAGGTTCATATTTGAAGGGTCTGAAATACCCATCCTTATGTAGCTTAGTTAATCTTGTTTCATTGATATGACCTAAGCGACTGTGCCATAGAAGTGATTCATTGAGATTATTCGAGTTAATGTTATATATATTAGAGGTTGAACATCTTTGTTAGTTTGTAAGACATAGATACCATTATTCAAA
>SKCR01006793.1:0-13613 GCA_019454045.1 Zanthoxylum bungeanum | reverse complement strand
AGTATTACAAGAAGAAATTACCACGATATTTGAATTTATCAACTTGTAATTGTTGGAGCAGTTATGGAACCCCTAGGTCGGATCGGTGCCCCACGCAGTGGATATCAAGCATGAGTGTAATTTTAAATAATTTAATGAAATATTATATTCCATTAAGAGTATATAGGAAAAAGTTGGGACTGAATCGGAGTCCGAAAGCTCAAGAACGAGCGAAAACAAATTCAGTGCGCGTAGTGCGTAAGCGCGTGCTATAATGCGCGTGCGTACTGTAGCGCGCAGTAAAAACCAACATCGACACATGTTATAGAATAAAAATAAAGTTTTCAAAAAATAAAATATTTTTTACAAACATAAATTTATTCTAAATACACACTTGCGTAAATTTTGAATCCAATACACAAACCAAATTAGATTCTCAATAAAAAATGTCTTGGAACAATTCCAGGTCACCCAAAGGTGGTCAAGTTATTCTAGAATGGTAGTCATAGCTCTAAGCTTTAATCAACAATTCCAAACTCTAATTTTATGTTTATGTCTAACATAAATATTTTTACCCAATTACAAGCATATTGTGTTTATACTTCCAAAGTATCCTAACACAATTAATTAGCCTAATTTCAACATTATATATCTAATATATAATTCAACACTATATGTCTCACTAATGAAAAATATAGCTTTTAGAGAAGATCAAACTAATCGAGCAAGGTTGATTCAAAGATCCAATCTACTTCTCTTTGTTGAAATGTTTGAAAAAATTCCAAGGATCAGCAAGCTTGACTCCAAGATCCAGTCTTGATTCCAATGCTAGCAAGCTTCACCCCAAGATCCAATCTTGATTTCTCCTAGATGAAATATTGTAGAGACCTCACAAAGCTTCTTTAAACACTTCTCTAAACATTTCTATAACTTAGGCTAATTTCTCTAATTCTTGCTTGTATTTAGCTTTCTCAAGTTTTTGCTTTGCTTAATTAAAACCTTCCTAAAGCTTGCTATTTATAACAAAACTTAGGTAATTTTTAATTAATAAAAGTTGCAATCAACTTTTAGGTGAGCTTAATATAATTTATCCAAATATGTATAATTAGGTGTGACTAATCTTCATTGTCTCTCACTTTGATTTAATCCAATTAAATCAAGCCAGTGATTAGGAAATGAATTAGTTAAATGTTTGCCACTTTTATTTAATCCAATTAAATCAAGTTAAAACCACATATTATTACATACTTACAATTACCATAATATCCTCAAATGGTATAGATAATTATGATTTTACAATTAAGTCATTGAGTAATTATTGAATTAATCCAATTAGGTCAAAGTAAATAATCAATGTTATTCAATAACACTTGATTATCTTAGTTGATAATTATAATATCGAATATTATCTTTTATCAAAATTAATCGGCTACCCAAGTGCTAACGAGTACACTTCATATTGTGACTCTCTAAGTTCAAACACATTCGTCATATAAGCCTATCTAATATATACACAATTCGACCACCTCCGAAATCGCGAAGAACATGAACGATCTTTCTGAACTATACAAGTCAAGGTCATCACATATGTTTAACAATCCCTCCGTCGTATGCTATCCGAGTTGTGCTTAGAAAACGTAAAATACACCGTCAAGTTTTCGAAACGCACATCTCATGTTGACATGTCCACGATTCTTTACAACTGATGCGATCCATCCTAGGTGATCAACTTTGGACAAAGTCTTAAGAATCGTGTCTTACTCACATTGATACTTAAACTATTGGGGTTTTATCAGGGCAACGCAACAGAAGAAGCACGGTTCGGGCGAAATCATAGTTTAAAATTTAAACTTACTAATAAATTGCTCAGTATCCAATATTAGTAATTCATTCGTATTTCACCTAAACATATTTATTCGATATCAAATAACGACATAAATAATATATAAACACCGCGAAACTTTTACGAAAAAGTTTTTCCGCAAAATAACATAAAACTCGTTTCCGACCGAACCAACCGACCAATGCATATGGGGCTGCCCAAGTAAGCCCCAAAAACATTTGGACAGTTGGTGGGCTGTCCGAACAGTGACCAGTTCACTGTTTGGGAAGCCGTTACCCGGTAACACCATTTTTCACTGTTTTCGCGTATTTTTACTCCGAAATAATTTTCGATAATTATTTTTCTTACGGAATTAAAAGAAAATTATTTATTTTAATTACCCAATACTTAAAAACTGAAATTTTACCCAAGTAATCATATTTCTTGAAAATTACCGTTTGACCCCTAAACTTTACATTTTGTTCATTTTAGTCCTCAAATTGTCAAATATAATTTTGGATGATTCCAAATCAATTCTAAAATGATTTTCAATATGTCAAACACATCAAAATATAAATTATAACAAAGACCCCACTAAAAGATAAAATTATCGAGACAACCCTCTAAGGATTTCAAATTTTACAATTTAGTCCAATCTTATTTAAAAAAGTCAAGATCAAATCCAATCAATCCCAAATTTGATATACATCATATATACATCATAATACATCACATATATGAAAAGTCCCAAAAATGTAATAGGTTAAGACCCTAATTTCTCAAATTACTCCAATTGATCAATTTACATTAAAATGAATAAATTTAATACTTTAATCAATTCTTTAACACACCAAACAAGTCTCACCACTTGAAATAACACAAGAACAATTCTAGGTCATAAATGAGTGGCCTTAAAACTCTAGAATGACAATTCGATTACTAATTAATCAAAACAATGCTTAACAACCAATTATAAGCATACTTTGTTAATAAACATGCAAACATCTTTCCAATAAGTCTCAAACCAATTTAATTACATATTAAAGAGTAGAGAAAATTCTAACCAACACATGTTGAAGCTTAGAAACGTGGAAATATTTTTCTAATTGAAGAAAGTTGGAAAATACTTATAAAATTAATTTTTCCTTAAGCATTTTCCTTTGTTCTTCAAACATTTTACTCAAACATAACTTGTAATAATTTAGGTATCTTCTTGTTTGTGAAAAAAATGAAAAAAAAAACCTTATATACTTTCCTCCAAATTGGAGTGAATGAGAGAAAGTAAAAGTGATATTTTTTGTTAATTTCATTTACTAAATTACTTGTTCCATTTAGTATCTGTTACCAAAAAAATAAATCAACAAGTGTACCAACCAAAACGTGCCATTTCCTAATCATCAATCATGGTAAAAGATATTAATAAAACAATTACTTTAATCATTTAACATTTAAATAATTAAATAATTAAATACAAATATCTTATATATATGTATTATATTTACATTAAATAATCAAAATACATATATTAATGATATATGTAAAATATCTCAATTTGACATTTAATTAAAATATCTCAATTTGACATTTAAATAATGTGCACTTAATAAAATCAAATACTAAATACAAATACACATTAATTACGAAATGACCATTAGGTCCATTTGTATGTAGTTTTCGTTTAACGGTTAAACGATTTATAAATAATCTTCATTATTCATAAAGGTTGCCCTAGTGCTCTACGAGTATATTTTATTAGTGAGACTCTCCAGATTCAGGCAAATCCATCACGAAATCCAATTTCATGTCCATAATTCACCCACCCGTAAATTATGACGACCACTGATAAACTCGCTGAATCATATAGGTTGAGGTCATTGCATACACATAATCTCTCCGTCACAGGTATCTGGATTATCCCAGAGATATAGATATAAACTTCAAATTTCTATAGGTATAATCTTGTCAACGTATCTATTAGTAATATCCTAAATAACACTCGAAACATACTTCCAAAGTATACCATGACCATGGATTTAACATATTGCTAATCATATAATGAATATATATGCCCTGTACAAATGACTGACAAATCCTATCTTGATACACATAGGATATCATGAGCATGAGTCCACACCCAACGAACAGACGGAGGTCTAATCTTAATAGATCGGTGACGTGACTGTCATCTAAGTGTGGAGGATAACTCATATATCCACAGTGATATCTCAAGTCAAAGAATCATTATGCTACTCAACCCAAGAAGATTCCTATTGACGTTGGTGTACCATCTAATAGGTAATCTTTGGTGAGTCGTTCAATGTTTATCAAATAAACACCTACACGTCTATACGAGTCTCCCAAGACTCATGGTTCATTGGGATAAACCATTGAACCAAGTCCGATATACGACATGTACTAGTCTCAGCGGATTTTACTAACCGACCTGTGTCAGTAAATCTTGACCAGGAACTTAATTTGATAATATATTTCTAGTAGTGACACATCCTAATATCAATTACAAGCTACGTTGTAATTGTGCACTACATTATATATTATCGGGTCTTTGTCTAATATATATATCACTAAACATAATTTAGTTTCAATCTAATGAATTAGATCGAATATATATAATAAAAGACAAGAGTGCAACCATAAATAAGTAATATTATAGAAAAAAAGATATTTCTTGTATTCATGAATTTGACATAAATATGATCGGGATTGGCGCTTTGTGCACCAACCCTAACAATTTCTCCCACTTGATCTAGTGCCAATCCACGATATCATATACACATTTTAATGTGTATCACATACGCATGACCCTCAAGAACACACATAGCGCTTAAAAGGTAGGCAATAACAAGTAAGCCCGCTACGACATATTGAGTTTGTCCAACAAACACAACCATTTCCCTTAGCCAACATCATTTATATTTTATATAACTTATTGTCCAACAAACACAACTATTTCCCTTAGCCAACATCATTCATATTTTGTAGAAACTAAGTTCTACATCAATATGACTCAGATGTCACATTAACATTGTGCTTCAGCCATTAATTTGTCTAAGTATTTACGGATCAAATCCAAAATACTATGCAGACAACCGCAAACACAAAACTAATATTAAACTTCTAATCTACAAGGTTCACTATGAAAATTCATAAATTAATACTTCATAAGTTGCAACTAATTCCACTCTCATAGTAGAATCATATGTGACACTCTCATTGCATCATGTCTGACTCTTTATGACGTAAACAATCTAACGTCATAATTAGACTCAAAACTAATTTGACCTTATTGGTTGCGAACTTTATTCTCCATTAATAAGAATTTTGTTCTTAATATATCAAATATAAAAAAGAACATGCTTCAAGACACATCTTATGGTCTAGAGGGTATCAAAATAACTCGTAACAATTACGATTAAATTGATATCTCTAATCGCATTTAATATAGTATTCATTATGCCATCATCTTATGATGCATAAGATTGACTAGATATTCTAATCAATTTCTCTTTCGACAAAGAAATCATCTTTTACGAAAGATGAATATTATATATTATAGACACACTAACTGTCAAATAGTTATACTAACTGTCATACAGATAGTCTCAATGTTTCCTTTATTGGATCATATCTAATGTACGACTAATGGGAGCATCTCTCAAGTCTCTTAGTTTTATATCATATATAAAATTTTATATCGAATATAATAGAGACCACTCCCACTGATTTCACGAAGAAAATAAGACTCGGGTAAACCTTTTACCTCATAAACATCTCATTATTACCTTAATAATGATAATGTTATTAGGATATATAACACTATAAAGTAATTTTTACGCTCCTACTAACCCTAATGTCACACATGTATTCTCTATACTTTGATAAAATCAGACAATCTGACTGATATCAAAATTAGAGAACACATATTTCCGGAAGGCTCACCCGAGTCTATGTTAGGCTCTATAAGCTAGTATACCAAACTGCAATCTCAGCAGAACACAAACTCTATGGCCATTCCAAAATGTACTCTTTAATCAAAGAAATCACAACTGATCACTTATCCGAAGAAGTCATTCAAAAAATGCCATTTTGTATTCTTTATCTAAAATACATAATTTAATATCAACATTAACCAATAGATCTTAAATTATTCAATCAGTGCGACTAGAGATAAGTTTCCTCAGAATCTACAATAGATTGATGAGTATAACTTTTCTCACTGTCATACTATAAAGGTCAAACCATTAATAAGTCATTTTGCTTTTGCTGCGTAAACCATTTCCATAATTTATGAACGATTCATAATGAAAGCTCAATCAGGTTCCAAACTTGATCGTAGTAAGTCATGAACAATCTTAGATCTATGGTTCCGGAATCGATATCAAATATCGTTCCCACTATAAGTTATAGGATAATTTTCTTCGATAAGAAAACAATAGAACCATTAAGTATCAAATACTTTGCAAATGATTCTGATATCCTATTGAATTTATATGGAAGTAATAAAAGGGTATTTTCATCTTATTAATTATGTTGTTCCATTTATAGTTTATCACTCTCACATTTGACTTTAATAAGTCAAGTCTTTTCTATAAATTTCAACATCCAATATTACACTCCAAGTAATAAAATAATTTTATTATTCGGGATCGTAGAAAAGATATTATATCAAATAGAATACAATATTCAATTAAATAGAATAAATGATAAACTTTTACTTGTATCTCCGAGGTGCAAGTACCTTCGATTATATAACCATTATACAAAAGAAATATTCAAATCTCAAACCTTTTAAAGATTCGAATTTTCTACCTATACATATCATATACGTAATTGTAGAAACTGATGGAACATTCATTAAAATGATGAATTAGTGTTACTGGAGCATATCCCCAATAGTATTGAAACTAATTCGGCAACACTCAATATCAAATTAATCAAATCATATATAAGATTTGATTATTCCCACTAACCAATTCCATTACGATGGAATCGTAGAAGAATAATATTGAGTAAGAATCACATTCAATCAATAATCTTAGAAATAATTGCCATAATTCATATGTTTGATCATATCAAACATCTTTGAACAATTCAAAGAATCACGATGAATTTAAAGATACAATTTTCAAAACATCAGATTAAATATCTTTGAACCAGTCAAAATATTCTATCCGCGTTTCATCAGAAACACGTAACTAAGTCACGACGATTCATTGACTAAGTTACGAAGTAAAGAAAATGACCTTAAGCTATTTACAACTCATTAAAGTACATACATCCAATGTATCAGTTTAATAAATTTTCTGGTCCAATGACAATCATTGGTTAAATGAGATTTAATCACTTTCCCAATTACAATATTCATTAAATGGATAAAGATATGTGGTATGATCTCGTATCAGACCATCCTTTATCATATGGAATAAGCATCTAATACTTAAGTTATAAAATCTCATAAAACAGTGTTCTAAGTTATTTACTTAACCAAATATTTTTCTTAATGTTTATCTATTCATTGATGACACTATTAGTCATTTTAAAAATATGTAACAATTGTTTATAAAGAACAAGTAACTATCAAATAGTCGCAAGTTATGATATCAAATATCAAAATAACCATTCAACAATATTTTAAATAACTAGATGGGAGATCTGATATACAATACCTATAGTTGTCGTATTGTGAAAATCGATATTTTCTATACACAACTGTACGCATCTTCTTTCTTTAGCTTATTATTTACCTTCACTATTTACAACAACATTTGCAAATAATTGAAAAGCAAATAGTGTCTGACACGTGACCTCTAAATGTCACTAAATCCAAGAAATGTCATTATCAAATAAACAAATACCTAATGGGGTTTTCTTAATGCCAGTGAAGAATCTCGAGACATGTACCAATTCATATCAATCTTTACTGCATAAGAAACTATTCTCTCTAGAATAATTATATAATAGTCTATTATAATTTAGAACCTATTCTAGAAATCTGCAACCATAAGTGAAGTCAGAAAACACATATAAAATATGCTTGCAGTGAATAAAAGTTTAATTCTATCTAAATAATAGAATAAGGAAAACACAAGCTGTAATTTTCATAATACTACACACTGCATTAGTTATGGATTTTTAACCTAGTAGTGCCTCCCACTACTTTACGTAATACCATAATCCCCAACGAAAAAAGAGAATTCGATAATTAAATCGAATTCCATAATGGGAAGTGAACCCTATGAATATATTTCGACTCACTGCTTTGGCAAGTTCTCGCCTATGTATATTCACGGTAGACAACTCATTGTCAATCACACTCGTCGTGACTCCAGATTTTATCCTGACCATTTTGCTCGTTGTGACAGCTTTGGCACGTTCACAGGAGGCGTATCAAGGCTTCATTTGTCAATGACAAACTCAAGCTACCGATGTAGTCCTGACAGCTTTGGCACGTTCAGGAATTCCACTTTCACTTGAATTTGTCTCTTATCATATAAGTTCTACCGGCGCAAATGAACTACCTTCAACTATAACTGCACAGCTTTGGCACGATACAGCTATAACATCATGAAATCATTCACATCCGTATTGACAAGGCGGACGAAGAAACAAGTATTCCTAACTAGTTACTTTTAAAAATCTTATTTAACGAGGATTTTCCTAAAAGATGTAATTCACTTTATTTAATCAAATTAAATAAATACAAGCATGTAAAAAGTAAGATTAGATTAAAATCAAATTTAAAGGGCTCATATCATAGGTTCAGAATCAGACTCGCTCTGATACCATTTTATTGGGGTTTTATCAGAGCGGCGCAGCGGAAGAAGAGCGGTTCAGGCGAAATCGTAGTTTAAAATTTTAAACTTACGAATAAATTATTCAGTATCCAATATTAATAATTCATTCATATTTTACCTAAACATATTTATTTGATATCAAATAACGACATAAATAATATAGAAACACCGTGAAATTTTTACGAAAGCATTTTTCCGTAAAATAGTATAAAACATGTGTTTCTGATCGAAACGACCGACCAATGCACATGGGGGCTACCCAGGTCAGCCCCAAAAATATTTTGACAGTTCGTGGGCTGCCCGAACAGTGACCAGTTCACTATTTAGACATCTATTACCCGGTAACGCCGTTTTTCACTGTTTTCGCGTATTTTTACTCCAAAATAATTTCTGATAATTATTTTCTTGGGGATTAAAATAACTCATTTATTTTATTACCCAATACGTAAAATTGAAATTTTACCCAAGAAATCATATTTCTTGAAAATTACCGTTTGACCCCTAAACTTTGCATTTTGTTCATTTTAGTCCTCAAATTGTCAAATACAATTTTGGATGATTCCAAATCAATTCTAAAATGATTTTCAACATGTACAACCATCAAATATAAATTGCAATAAAATCCCCACTAAAAGATAAAATTACCGAGACACCCCTTAAGGATTTCAAATTTTACAATTTAGTCCAATCTTATTCAAAACAAGTCAAGATCAAATCCAATCAATCCCAAATTTTATATACATCATAATACATCACATTTATGAAAATCCCTAAAAATGTAATAGGTTAAGAACCCTAATTTCTCAAATTACTACAATTGATCAATTTATACTAAATTGAATAAATTCAATACTTTAATCAATTCTTTAACACCCAAACAAGTCTCACCACTTGAAATAACACAGGAACAATTCTAGGTCATAAATGAGTGGCCTTAAAACTCTAGAATGGAAACTTGATTACTAATTAATCAAAAGAATGCTTAATAACCAATTATAAGCATAGTTAATAAACATGCAAACATCTTTCCAACAGTCTCAAACCAATTTAATTACATACTTAAAGAGTAGAGAAAATTCTAAGCAACTGATGATTGGTAAATGTATCACTATTTCCCACTCATTTGACCTAATATTTTTATATAGATTCTTGAGTTTTGTGAATATTTTGATGTGTTTTGTGTTATTTTGTAGATAAATAAAGTTTCAGGACATTCTAGAGGTGATTTGGGGCCAAATAGTGAAAAAGGATAACAAAGGGCAAAAATGTCATTTGGCACGTCGCGACGAGCTACCCGCGTCGCGACGCCTAATGTGCGCCGGCCTGTGCTAACTTACGCCGCTTCATGCTAAAATGCACCGTACCACATGTCAAAATATGAGAATTCTGCTAACATATGCGCGGGATGCTAACGTGTGCCTACCACATGTCAACATCAGAGGAGATTTGCTAACGTGCACCGTTCCATGTGTCATCATCCTATGGTGTCGACAATCCACATCGCCACGTGTCTTCCATATGTCATCCACGTGTCGTCCACGTAGGCGTCCACATCAGCCACATGCCAATTCAGTGTGCCACGTGTTAGCCACGTCATCATCATCCAATCATCGCGTGCCACGTGTCACAATCCTATGGTGCCGACAATCCACATCGCCACGTGTCACCACGTCATTTCCATATCATCGCCACGTCAGCATAATAATTCAGCTCCCAGCCGCCTTGCCACGTGTCAGCCGATCCGGAAAACGGGCCATATTTGTCACTGGAAAATACGCCGCATTTGTCACCGGAAAACGCGGCGCGTCGCGACTGGCAATGAGCCTGCGTCGTGACGCGTAAGGAGCCCGCTTCGCGACGCGCATGGCCTAACGACGCCTATAAATTTAGCTCGAAATTTCAGTTTCAGATGTACCTTCTTCTCTAAATTCTCTGATTTAAATAAGGAGTTTGTATCTAGTTTAGTTTAATTTCAGTTTTGTAATTAATTCTAATTATTTTCTGTAATAGTAATTTATTTTCTTTACTTTTTCAGTTTTTACTATTCAGCAATGAGGATGGAACTTCCCCCTGCTATGGTGAAAGGTAAAACCTTTATTACTGCTATTTAGATTAATCTCCCTTAATTATAATATATAAACTATTTAAAACTTGACTTAACAAGGATACCGCTATATTGGTCAGTTGGTAATTAATTATAAATTGGTTTTAACCTAACTAAGCATGGATACCGCCTGGTTGGTCGGTTGGTAATTACCGCCTATATGGCTGGTCTATCAACAAATAATGATACCGCTTTTATGGTTGGTCGGACTTAATTTGACTTAATCAGGTTACCGCCTATATGGCTGGTTGGTAATATCACACAAGTTAATATATTATATTAGGGGAGATATCTAAAATAGTAGTGATAAAGTAGATCCTCTAGCTCTAGCATTTCTTTATTGTATTTTTCTTTATTATTTTCCAGCATTTTACTTTATGTCTTTTATTTTTAAGTTGTTACTAGCCCTATTTATGGTGTCGTAACTAAGTTAGTTTTTTGGGGCTGTGATGAATTCCAATATCACCGGTTTATAAAGGGTTGTTTTATAGTTTGGGTATATAAAGGTTTACTTATTAAGTCTTAAGCTTAATGCTTCTTGTTAACTGGCCATTAATAAGATTGATATGGTAAACTTAAAATAAACTTGACAAATGAATTTTAGGTTTAAGACCCTAGACTTAATAGCCCACGATCTTCCTTGAGGATAGATAACCCTTTAATAGATTTCCTTACAGGATAGACATATACGTGTCGGGCGAGGGTAACCACAATTGGAACTTAATCTTAATGAATTCAGGTAATTTGGTTGACATAGACATATGATTTAATCGAATTACACTGGGTATTTGCATCTGACCATCGACAGAGGCTTTTGCAGGTTTTATGTTCCAGGTTAGTAAACCATTATATTATACAAACATGATTAACCACTTCATCTTTAAAAAGATATTGGAAGAAATCACAACCTTTGATAGTTTTTATTTACTTGTTTTAATTTTAAAGTCACCATTCCAATCAAACAATCAACCTGTTAGATACTAGTAATCATTTGGCCTCATAAAATTAATGGATTCGGTATTAAGTCCTCGTGGGATCGATACTTTTTTATACTACTTGAACGATACGTACGCTTGTGTTATACGCGTGTGACAATGCCAGTCAGCAACACATGTTAAAGCTTAGAAACATGGAAATATTTTTCTAGTTGAAGAAAGTTGGAAAATACTTACAAAATCAAATTTTCCTTAAGCATTTTCCATTGTTCTTCAAACTTTTCTCTCAAACTTTACTTGTAATAATTTAGGTATCTTCTTGTTAATGAAAAAATGAAACAAAAGCCTTATATATTTCCTCCAAATTGGCGTGAATGAGAGAAAGTAAAAGTGAGTTTTTGTTAATTTCATTCAATTTCATTTACTAAGTTACTTGTTCAATTTGGTAACTATTACCAAAAAAGTAAATCAACAAGTATAGCCGACCAAAACATGCCATTTCCTAATCATTAATCATGGTAAAAGATATTTATAAAATAATTACTTTAATCATTTAACATTAAATAATAAATACAAATATCTTAAATATATGTATTATATTTACATTAAATAATCAAAATACATATATTTATGATATATGTCAAATATATCAATTTGACATTTAATTAATGTGTATTTAATAAAATCAAGTATTAAATACAAATACACATTAATTAAAAAATGACCATTAGGTCCATTTGCATGTATTTTTCGTTTAACGGTTAAACGATTTATAAATAATCTTCATTATTCATAAAAGTTGACCTAGTGCTCTACGAGTATATTTCATTAGTGAGACTCTTTAGATTCAGGCATATCCGTCACGAAATCTAATTTCTTGTCCATAATTCACCCACCCGTAAATTATGACGACCACGGATAAACTCGCTGAATCATACAGGTTGAGGTCATTGCATACGTATAATCCCTCCGTCAAAAGTATCCAGATTATCCCAGAGATATAGATATAAACGTCAAATCTCTATAGGTATAATCCTGTCGACGTATCTATTATCAATCTTCTAAATAACACTCGAAACTTACTTCTAAAGTATACCACGACCATGGATTTAACAGATTGCTAATCATATAATGAATATATATGCCATGTACACAGGATTGACGGATCTTATCTTGATACACACAGAATATCATGAGCATGAGTCCACACCCAACGAACAAGCGGAGGTCTGATATTAATAGATCGGTGATGTGACTGCCATCTAAGTGTGGAGGATAACTCATATATCCACAGTGATATCTCAAGTCAAAGAATCACTATGCTACTTAACCCAAGAAGATTTCTATTGACGTTGGTGTACCATCTATTAGGTAATCTTCGGTGAGTCATTCAGTGTTTATCAAATAAACACCTACACGTCTATACGAGTCCCCTGAGACTCATGGTTCATTGTGATAAACCATCAGACCAAGTCCGATATACGACATGTACTGGTCTCAGCGGATTTTACTAACCGATCCGTGTCAGTAAATCTTGACCAGGAACTTATTTTGATAATATATTTCTAGTAGTGACACTTCCCAACGTCAATTACAAGCTACGTTGTAATTGTGCACTACATTATATATTATCGGGTCTTTGTCTAATATATATATATATATATAATAAAAGACAAGAGGTGCAACCATAAATAAGTAACATTATAGAAAAAAGGTATTGCTCATATTCATGAATCGGACATAAATACGATCTGGATTGGTGCTCCGAGCACCAACCCTAACATAAACCCCTTATGTACATATACGAGCCGGCGGATCCTATCTTGCTTCGTACTTAATTACTGAGTGCATCGGTCCACACCCAACGAACATCTAGTGGCCAGACCGTGAAAGGTTTCTGAAATACATGGCATCAAAGTGTGGAGGATCTCACACAAAATCAATGTTATCCTATAGTCAAA